>CM035103.1:8727350-8940535 GCA_020205505.1 Panax japonicus
ATCTAACGAATTGTTAGAAACCCTAACGGTACGCTCAGAAACTTTAATTTTAGTTCCGGAAAATCCAAAACCCTAAATTCATGATGTGAATATGGTGATTAAGTTAGAAAACCCTAACGTCTGATGAGAAACCCTAGAAATCGGTTCTGGAAACCCTAGTTTTAGTTTCGAGAATTTAAACCCTAATTTGGGAATCCTAATGCGAAGTATTAAACCCTAAGGGTTAAAAAGTTGTGTGTAAGGAATATGAACATTATGTGAAGGTTTATCTTTGTTTATTATATAAACAAACAAAAGAAATTAGTGTAACCCTAATTATATATTAGGAATGAAAGATTTAATAACTTAAGGGTTATGGAAAAAGAGAATTTGTGGTATTTAAAATACTTACTAATTCTAGGAGATTTATTTTATCTCAAATGATTAATTTTATAACATAATTATAGCAAGTCTAATTGGGTTAAGAAAATAAATGTTTATAAGCAAGGATTGGTGTTTTAATGGAGAAGTGAAAACCCTAATTAAATGATTTGGGTTGAATAAGAACTTAAGGTATTGGATTATATATATGTATAGCTCAAGTGTTGGTCAAAGAAATTGATTAGAGGACCAAGCAATACATTAAAGGAATGGTTCAATTTTTAGCCCTGGTGGGAGAGGAATTTTTGGACGTTTGTTAAATCAAATAAGTATTTAGTAAATAAAGCAAAACTTGGAGCATTATTTAGGCACATGGCCGGCCAAGAGGGAGGGATTAAAAGGGGAGATGAATGTTGCATTTATGGCTCACTTTAGTGGTTGAGCAACTCTCACCAACTAACCATGTGTCATCTCTTTATTTTGTCCAACACTTGTGTCTTCTCTTGTAAGCAACAACTTGGTAATTAATAAGGGAGAAAGAGAGAATTGGTGGAACAATGAAGCCATATGGCCGGTTGTGCATAAGGAGAAAAATAGAGTAGGCTTAGATAATTAGGAGATATCTTATTTCTTCCATCACTTATTATTCTTCTAGCAAAGAACTAAAGAGAGAGAGAAAGAAAGAGAGAGAGAGAAACGGCAATATGAGAGAGAGAGAAGAGGAGGCTTTGGCAGCTCCAAGATGAGAAGAGAGGAGTTTTTGATCTTCATACACCAAAGATCCATACATGGAAGAAGCTATGAAGAAGAAGAAGGAGAGCAAGTAAGAAAAGGTATAAACCTTTTTGTTTAGTTAATTTTGATGGTTGTAAATCAAAACTTGAATCCATAATTCTCAACTCAAAAACCTTAGATCTATGTGTATATAAGTGTTTAATATGTAGATCCAACTCTTTTGTAGATCAAGAGTTAGATCTAAAGTGTGGAATGGAAGCTAGATTTTTCAAAAGATAGAAAACATGATTTTTTTTTGCTCTTAGCTTTGATTTTGTTTGATGCTTGTTTGAGGAACTAAGAATCTTGGTTTATAAACTCAAAAGCCATGTATATACATGTTTATGAGTGTATCATGTTTAGATCTAACCATATTGGGTGTTGATTTGGTGGAAATCTAAAGGAAGAGAAAAATGGATTTTTCTGGAAAAGTTAACTTTTAAAAAGTGTGATCAAGCTTTTGGATCTTTAAAATCTATGATGAATATATATGATTTATGTTCTTGGGATGCTAGATCTATGTGTTAAGGGTAAAATCCCTTTGGAATTACTCGAATAAGTTGAAAAATGAACAAGTTATGGGATTTCTCCCAAACTACACAAAGTTAAGAAAAACTGTTAAAAGGACAGATTTGATCAGTCACTTCCGGGATACTTTTCGCGAGCTTAACATGTCCAAATATGGATTGTGATAGATGAAAACTGTAGTTCGGAAAGATACGAACCCTAACAAAATTGATGGATCATTAATCGGAGTTACACATTTCGTTTTATTTAAGTTTTGATGAAGGACTCCAAAACTGCCAAAGCGCAAAAAGTTTCTGGCCAAATTTTTCCGAGGGCTGTTTTGGACATTTAGTTAATAAAACAAATTCCAGGCTTTTGGGAAATGAAAATATATGGTATTATGTAGCTCGTGTCCAAAAATGAACTAATTCCGAGTTAAAACGACCAAGTTATGACCATTACAATTTTTGTGATTTTTCGACGGAAATCGCTATAAACGGAGTTCTACAACTCCGATTGCCACGAAATTTAAAATGGAGCATCACGTTAACATATATAAGGTTATGCCAAGAGATGGGGATTACTGGAGTTAAGCACGAGGTAGCTAATTTCTTAAGCTACGCACTGGAAATTAATTTTTGAAAAATACCAAAGGATGTTGGAAAATTATGGAAAAATAATTTTTATGCATAAAATACATGTATATATGTTTGACCAAAGGAAAGGAAAATAATAAACTAATTTGGTATTTTTATGACACAGATATAGAACACAGCTTACTGAATTGAATATATGTTGAATCCAGTTTGTTGGATTGCAGTTTAGATTGATGGATTTGGAATCCAAGTTGCTGAATTATAAAGTTGGTTGTTAGATGTAGAATCCAGGGTGCTGGATTAGTGTTTGCCTTATTACATATTAATGAATAACTTATGAAATAAAGAGCAAGTGATAAATCATAAGGGATATGATATAGTGATTGAATAATTATCAAATGATGATAACAAAATTGATGTGATAAGCTGTTATCTAATATTTGATTAAGTATTAGATAGTATTATGGAATAAAGCATGTTATAATGATTAAAAGATCAATCTTATAACTGATAGGTCTTTCGTGAGAGATTAAATTAAATTGCGTTGCGGTAATCAACGGTTCAGACAAGTTTTTCAGTTCTATTATGTTTGTGGATGGAATGTGGTTATGTGTTAAATTACATATCATGCTCTATGAATTGTTAAAAGTCAAAATATGACTAAGTTAATTGGGTTATGGAACTCAATCTATATGTGATTACATGTTGTATGATGTAACTCGATAAATTAAAAATGTATAATGCATGAATGTATGCTTTGTAAGGAATTATTGATGCATGTAGGTTATGCATATTAAAGAATATATGATGCATGTAGATATGCATGTTAAAGGAATTGTAGTGCATATAGAATTGTGTGCTATGTGAAACATGATAGACTGTTAAATTTGCTGGGCTGTCGAGCTCAATCTTGCAAACATAAACTTTTTGCAGGTTAATGATGTTAGACAATATTATTTGCTATTCGGATGATGAAGATTGAACGATGTGCAAAAATGAATACATTTCGTTGATTTAGAAATGGTATAAATCTATGATGGATAGTTTTGTCAAATGTAATTGGCAGCTATATACAGTTTGAAATATTGTATAGATAAAGAAGGTTTATTTTGAAATGAGAATAGATATGATTCTTAAACAAATGAATTATTGATAGGAACGATAATGCCAAGTTTAGCTTGGGACATAAAGTGCGGCTAGTTGTATTAGCATATTGTGATAAATATTGTTGTGTAATAGATAATTGATGAATTGTATTTAAGTTAAGGTTACTCGACCTTGGGGATAAGTGTGTAAAGTTTAATATATAAACAATTTATGTTTATATTTTTCGCAAATAGTGAAAGAATTAGTGTACCGAATCCGCGGCGATTCGGGGCCCGGATTCGGGGATGCTACAGTTGGTATCAGAGCTGTTGGTTATGAAGCTTAGGTAGGAATACCTGAGAACAATAACCGCAGTGATTAGGATAAGATCTAACTCAAATAGAGTTAATTGGTCGGTAAGATTCAAGATGAATCTCGGCGAGTGTAAAGACACAGAGTTCCCTAACTCTGATAATAAAGTTAAACAGTAATGGTGAATAGATCGAGTCTAAAAGACTGAAAGTGCAGGGATAGAAGATCGTAAAACAAAACGATCATGGGTATAGAAATAAATCGTAATATATACGATAAGATCACCCCGTGATCTGATAAGGTTATGACAGTCAGAAAGAATCAATCTTATGATTGAAAAGTTTACAGCAAGATGCTGTGTCTATGTTGTACTATGAAATTGTACTATAAAAACTCATGAAAGAGTTATGGATTATGAATACGAATTGAATTCGTATTGAAAAAGGGGGTTAAGTATTAGGTGGGGATTCAATTGAGGACTCTTGTCGGCAGCTAAGTTGTATGATTCCTTGTATGGGTGGGGAATTTGTACTTGGTTTTAGAATCACTTAGCTTCCTGGTCGATGTAGTGGTTAGGTTGACCAATTCTTTATATGGGCGGGGAATTGTTCACTTAGCTTCCTATATTGATTAGTGGCCGAGTTTGGTTTGACAACCACTTAGTTTCTGGCACTGATAATCATTGAAATGTTGTGTCGCGCTATTTGCTATATGTGTGTTAAGAGGGTGATTCCTTTCTCATGTGTATAACAGATAGATAGGTCATAGGTAGAGGATATAAGATTAAGTATGAGTTCTTAGAACTCATACTTATGTGACATACTTGACGCATAGTTATATGAAATGTTTATGAACTCCTCAGCAAATGGACGCCAAAGGTCTGTCTAGGAAAGTTCTTAAACTCATATGATTGTCGCAATTTATGGACTCATAAGTGTGATTTTATGAACTGGGTATAGTTATGTGTGAATGGAGTATTGAGGATAATAGGAACAGATAGATTGTTAAGCATATGATCATTAGTGGAGAATTAGGTTTTCCTAAACCTCTATCTATGCTAGATTTTAAAATTTTGACATCAAGCTAAATACGCACTATGTGCCTTTTAAAAAAAATGTGTTTTTATTTTTTTACTTATGTACCATGTGACCTGGTGCAGAGATGATAAAAAATGATGAAGTTATCAATGCAGAATTACTTGGTGTTGGATGTGATCTAAGGATCGTCAGCCCACTACAGTATGATGTAGTATAACAAAGTCACAAAATGACGAAATCCTCAACGGACTGTTAAATACAGTACGACATCATGACGTCATTCTCAAAAATATTTTATTGAAAAAAATTTCCCAAACCAAAATTGTTTTGCCGCGGAATCAAATCAGACTGAGGTAAAAAAAATAAAAAATTGTGCGCCTAAGGCGGATAAGAGGAACAAATTGTTCCGACCAGCAGTACTTGATCAGTACAGGGCATAATGGGCTAATCACCCTTTTTGTCCGTAAGTTATGACGGTTTGCGGATGAATTTCCATAAAACCTTTGCGAAAATGAAAAAAAAAACAAACAGTTTATACGATTCCTCAGCACAGTTTTAAAATTTTTACCCTTGTGAGTGGTGTATTGGGTAGCATGTGATGATATGTGTGAATGGTATAAGCTGTAAGGTGTAAGGTGAATTTCGGGGATGAAATTCTTAGAAGGAGGGGTGAATTTGACAACCCGAGAATTTAGACAATTTATGAAAATCTTAAATGATTGATTTAAGGTCAAATATTAGGACCTAGACAGGAAATAAGTGTATGGAATTGGCAGTTATGTAATGAAATTCCAAGAATTTCAAAAGTTTTGGATAAGACTTGAATTATGTGATAGACTGTAAGTGATAGTCTAGTAATGAGGTATAAGATTATGGTAGATTTAAAATTCTTTTGAAGAATTATCAGTGATAAGTATCGAAGTGAATACTAGTCGGTATATTTGGTTACATATGTGAACCGTAATGATTTGAGATCAAGGATTGATCAGATAAGTTATAACTTTAGAAAACCCTAAAGTTATGTTAATCATACGTTTATTAAGTTAGAAAAATCTAACGAATTGTTAGAAACCCTAACGGTACGCTCAGAAACTTTAATTTTAGTTCCAGAAAATCCGAAACCCTAAATTCATGATGTGAATATGGTGATTAAGTTAGAAAACCCTAACGTCTGATGAGAACCCCTAGAAATCGGTTCTGGAAACCCTAGTTTTAGTTTCGAGAATTTAAACCCTAATTTGGGAATCCTAATGCGAAGTATTAAACCCTAAGGGTTAAAAAGTTGTGTGTAAGGAATATGAACATTATGTGAAGTTTTATCTTTGTTTATTATATAAACAAACAAAAGAAATTAGTGTAACCCTAATTATATATTAGGAATGAAGGATTTAATAACTTAAGGGTTATGGAAAAGAGAATTTGTGGTATTTAGAATACTTACTAATTCTAGGAGATTTATTTTATCTCAAATGATTAATTTTATAACCTAATTATAGCAAGTCTAATTGGGTTAAGGAAATAAATGTTTATGAGCAAGGATTGGTGTTTTAATGGAGAAGTGAAAACCCTAATTAAATGATTTGGGTTGAATAAGAACTTAAGGTATTGGATTATATATATGTATAGCCCAAGTGTTGGCCAAAGAAATTGATTAGAGGACCAAGCAATACATTAAAGGAATGGTTCAATTTTTAGCCCTAGTGGGAGAGGAATTTTTGGACGTTTGTTAAATCAAATAAGTATTTAGTAAATAAAGAAAAACTTGGAGCATTATTTAGGCACATGGCCGGCCAAGAGGGAGGGATTAAAAGGGGAGATGAATGTTGCATTTATGGCTCACTTTAGTGGTTGAGCAACTCTCACCAACTAACCATGTGTCATCTCTTTATTTTGTCCAACACTTGTGTCTTCTCTTGTAAGCAACAACTTGGTAATTAATAAGGGAGAAAGAGAGAATTGGTGGAACAATGAAGCCATATGGCCGGTTATGCATAAGGAGAAAAATAGAGTAGGCTTAGATAATTAGGAGATATCTTATTTCTTCCATCACTTATTATTCTTCTAGCAAAGAACTAAAGAGAGAGAGAAAGAAAGAGAGAGAGAGAAACGGCAATATGAGAGAGAGAGAGAGAAGAGGAGGCTTTGGCAGCTCCAAGATGAGAAGAAGAGGAGTTTTTGATCTTCATACACCAAAGATCCATACATGGAAGAAGCTATGAAGAAGAAGAAGGAGAGCAAGTAAGAAAAGGTATAAACCTTTTTGTTTAGTTAATTTTGATGGTTGTAAATCAAAACTTGAATCCATAATTCTCAACTCAAAAACCTTAGATCTATGTGTATATAAGTGTTTAATATGTAGATCAAAGTCTTTTGTAGATCAAGAGTTAGATCTAAAGTGTGGAATGGAAGCTAGATTTTTCAAAAGATAGAAAACATGATTTTTTTTTTGCTCTTAGCTTTGATTTTGTTTGATGCTTGTTTGAGGAACTAAGAAACTTGGTTTATAAACTCAAAAGCCATGTATATACATGTTGATGAGTGTATCATGTTTAGATCTAACCATATTGGGTGTTGATTTGGTGAAAATCTAAAGGAAGAGAAAAATGGATTTTTCTGGAAAAGTTAACTTTTAAAAAGTGTGATCAAGCTTTTGGATCTTTAAAATCTATGATGAATATATATGATTTATGTTCTTGGGATGCTAGATCTATGTGTTAACGGTAAAATCCCTTTGGAATTACTCGAATAGGTTGAAAAATGAACAAGTTATGGGATTTCTCCCAAACTACACAAAGTTAAGAAAAACTGTTGGACAGATTTGATCAGTCACTTCCGGGATACTTTTCGGGAGCTTAACATGTCCAAATATGGATTGTAATAGATGAAAAATGTAGTTCGGAAAGATATGAACCCAACAAAATTGACGGATCATTAATCGGAGTTACTGATTTCGTTTTATTTAAGTTTTGGTGAAGGACTCCAAAACTGCCAAAGCGCAAAAAGTTTCTGGCCAAAATTTTCCGAGGGCTGTTTTGGACATTTAGTTAATAAGAAAAATTCCAGACTTTTGGGAAATGAAAATATATGGTATTATGTAGCTCGTGTCCAAAAATGAGCTAATTCCGAGTTAAAACAACCAAGTTATGACCATTACAATTTTTGTGATTTTCCGACGGAAATCGCTATAAACGGAGTTCTACAACTCCGATTGCCACGAAATTTAAAATGGAGCATCACGTTAACATATATAAGGTTATGCCAAGAGATGGGAATTACTGGAGTTAAGCACGAGGTAGCTAATTTCTTAAGCTACGCACTAGAAATTAATTTTTGAAAAATACCAAAGGATGTTGGAAAATTGTGGAAAAATAATTTTTATGCTTAAAATACATGTATATATGTTTGACCAAAGGAAACGAAAATAATAAATTAATTTGGTATTTTTATGACACGGATATAGAACACAGCTTACTGAATTGAATATATGTTGAATCCAGTTTGTTGGATTGCAGTTTAGATTGATGGATTTGGAATCCAAGTTGCTGAATTATAAAGTTGGTTGTTAGATGTAGAATCCAGGGTGCTGGATTAGTATTTGCCTTAATACATATTAATGAATAACTTATGAAATAAAGAGCAAGTGATAAATCATAAGGGATATGATATAGTGATTGAATAATTATCAAATGATTATAACAAAATTGATGTGATAAGCTGTTATCTAATATTTGATTAAGTATTAGATAGTATTATGGAATAAAGCATGTTATAATGATTAAAAGATCAATCTTATAACTGATAGGTCTTTCGTGAGAGATTAAATTAAATTGCGTTGCGGTAATCAACGGTTTAGGCAAGTTTTTCAGTTTTATTATGTTTGTGGATGGAATGTGGTTATGTGTTAAATTACATATCATGCTCTATGAATTGTTAAAAGTCAAAATATGACTAAGTTAATTGGGTTATGGAACTCAATCTATATGTGATTACATGTTGTATGATGTAACTCGATAAATTAAAAATGTATAATGCATGAATGTATGCTTTGTAAGGAATTATTGATGCATGTAGGTTATGCATATTAAAGAATATATGATGCATGTAGATATGCATGTTAAAGGAATTGTAGTGCATATAGAATTGTGTGCTATGTGAAACATGATAGACTGTTAAATTTGCTGGGCTGTCGAGCTCAATCTTGCAAACATAAACTTTTTGCAGGTTAATGATGTTAGACAATATTATTTGCTATTCGGATGATGAAGATTGAACGATGTGCAAAAATGAATACATTTCGTTGATTTAGAAATGGTATAAATCTATGATGGATAGTTTTGTCAAATATAATTGACAGCTATATACAGTTTGAAATATTGTATAGATAAAGAAGGTTTATTTTGAAATGAGAATAGATATGATTCTTAAACAAATGAATTATTGATAGGAACGATAATGCCAAGTTCAGCTTGGGACATAAAGTGCGGCTAGTTGTACTAGCATATTGTGATAAATATTATTGTGTAATAGATAATTGATGAATTGTATTTAAGTTAAGGTTACTCGACCTTGGGGATAAGTGTGTAAAGTTTAATGTATAAACAATTTATGTTTATATTTTCCGCAAATAGTGATAGAAATAGTATACCGAATCCTAGGTGAATTGGGACCTAGATTCGGGGCTATCACAGTCTCGATCAGAAACTATGGATACTGGCATACCATGCAGTCTTACAATTTCATTTATGTACATACGAGCAAGACATTCAAGTGTATAAGTTTCTCGTATAGGTAAGAAATGAGCAGACTTGGTCAATCTATCAACAATTACCCAAATTACATCTATGCCTTGAGAAACCTTGGGAAAACCAGTAACAAAATCCTTGGTAATGTGCTCCCACTTCCATTCTGGAATTTCAAGTGGTTGCAATGGACCTTTTGGCACTTGATGCTCCTCCTTGACTCGTTGATAAATTAGACACCTTGAGATAAACCCCGCAATCTTTCTCTTCTTATTTCTCCACCAAAATGTATGTCGAAGATCATGATACATTTTGGTACTCCCATGATGGATTGCAAACGGTGTGTTGTGCGCCTCCATCATGATTTTATATTTTAAATCAGGGTCGTTAGGAACACAAAGTTTGGAGTTGACTCGAATTATTCCTTCTTCAACGATTCTTGCTTCCAGAATAACAACTTCTTATACTTTCCTCCTCATACGCATCAGCTCCAGGTTTTTGGCTTGAGCAACTTTAACTTTATCGATTAAAATCGGTTCTACTCGTATATTTGCCATCAACACACGGGTCCCTGGGTTCTTTAACTCTATCTCCATCCTTTTTAAATCATACAAAATGGGCCTTTGTGTTGACAATATTGCACTCGTACCCGCATATAATCTTCTACTTAATGCGTCAGCTACCACGTTCGCTTTACCAGGATGGTATTGAATGGTATGATCATAATCTTTCAACAGTTCAAGCCAACGTCATTTCCGCATATTGAGTTCTTTTTGGGTGAAAAAATATTTGAGGCTTTTATTATCCGTAAAGATCTCCACTTTCTCCCCATACAAGTAATGCGTCCAAATTTTAAGTGTGAAGACAATAGCTGCCAACTCTAGATCATGAGTAGGATAATTCCTTTCATATTCTTTGAGTTGATGAGAGGCATAGGCTATGACTTTCCTATGTTGCATGAGAACACATCCTAAACCTTTTCCTGAAGCATCACTGTAGATGACAAATCCCTCCGAGCCAGATGGTATTGTAAGAACAGGTGTTGAAATGAGTCTCCTCTTGAGTTCTTGAAAACCTTTCTCACATTCTTCGCTCCAACTGAATTTTGTATATTTTCAAGTCAGCTGAGTTAATGGAGTAGCGATTCGTGAAATCCCTTCTACGAATTTCTGATAATAACTAGCTAAGCCGAGAAAGCTACGTACTTCGATCGCTGATTTAGGTTGCTCCCAGCTTTGAATAACTTTAATCTTTGTCGGGTCAACAGATATTTCATGACTTGATATTACGTGCCTAAGGAATGCTACTTCCTCAAGCCAGAACTCACATTCTTCAACTTGGCATAAAGCTTGTTTTCACGAAGCTTTTGGAGTATTAGTCTCAAGTGTTTCTCATGATATTCATGGCTTTTGGAATATATGAGGATGTCATCAATAAAGACTACCATAAAGTGATCCAAATATTCCTTGAATAGTCGGTTCATCATATCCATGAAGGCAACAGGAGCATTAGTCAATCCAAAAGATATAACTAAGAATTCATAATGCCCTTACCGAGTTCTGAAAGTCGTCTTTGGAATGTCATCGGTTCTAATCTTTAACTAATGATATCTGGAACGAAGATCAATCTTTGAAAAGAATTTGGCACCTTACAACTAGTCAAACAGGCCATCAATGCGAGGCAACGGATATCTATTTTTGACAGTAACATGGTTCAAATCCCGATAATCAATACAAAGTCGCATATTCCCATCTTTTTTTTCATGAATAGAATAGGAGCACTCCAAGGAGAAGTACTAGGACAAATAAAACCGATATCTAACCATTTCTGTAGTTGGGTCTTTAACTCCTGAAGCTCAATAGGAGGCATTCGATATGGGGCTTTGGAAATGGGTTTTGTACCGAGTTCAAGGTCGATAAAAAATTCAATTTCACGCTCTGGGGGTAGGCCAGGAAGTTCTTCAGGGAATACGTCAGGAAATTTATTAACAATAGAAATATCATTCAAAACTGACGTATTTTTGTTTAAATCTGTGACATGAGCTAAGAAAGCTTGACATCCATTTTTTAATAAACGAATAGCTTTAAGGCTTGAGATGACAGTGATTGATTTTAATGGTTTGGTTGCTTGAATTCGCATAATAAGTTGGTTAGGAATATGAAAGCTAACAACCTTACGAAAATAATCAATTTTTGTATGATGAGTAGTTAACCAATCAATCCCTATAATTATGTCAAATGCAAGTATTTTCAATGAAATAAGATCGATAGGTAATGTGAGGGTACCAATTTAAACCAAACAAGACTTATAAATAGTGGATGTAATGAAAGTTTCTGCCAACGGAGTTTCAACAGATAAGTCAAAGTCTAATTTCTCCGGAGTCAAATTTAAAAGCAAGTAGGAGAAATAAAATAATGGGTAGAACTGGTATCAAATAAGGTATATACTTCTCTAGAGTTTATGATAAGCTTACCCGTGATGACCTCGTTCGGGTTCCTTGCTTTCGGTGAGGTTACGACAAACGCTCTCCCTTGAACTACTAGTTTTGACTTTTCTGGAACGGCCTTTGATGCCTCCATCCCAGCTGGACTTGGCTTTGCTGAACGATAAAATCGAGCTAGGTGCCCTTCTCTTCCATAATTATAACACGTTTTGGACTGCTGCGCACAGTTTGGACTGATATGTCCCTCCCCTTCACATTTGAAGCATATGATAGGTGGTCGTTCTCCTTCCATAACAACGGGTGCTGATGCTGACGTCTTTCCATCATTTTTGAATCTCTTCTTCTTAAAATGTCCATTCTCATTGTCTTGGCCATGATTACCACTGAAGTGGTTACCATTTTTGGCATGTTGATTCCCTCTATGTTTGTTGTCACCGCTTCGATGACTGCTACCACTGGTATTATCATTTTTCCGGCTGCTCTCTCTTGGTTGAGTTGACTCATTATTGCGCTCCAATAACTGAGCCTTATTCACAACATCTGAATACAAACAAAGTTTGTGAGAGATAAGGTATTGACGTATCTCAGGTTTCAAACCTCTTAGAAACATCCGCGTCATTCTCTTCTCATTATCAACAAAGTGGGACGCAAACCGAGAAAACTCGGCAAATTTGACTTCGTACTGCGACACGGTCATGTTATTTTTCTCTAGTTTAATGAACTCCACCTCTTTCATGTTACGAATACTTTTGAGAAAGTACTTGTCGTTGAACAGTTCTTGGAACTTCTCCCAAGTTATCTTCAGTGCGGTAGGTTGAGAATGCTTTACAGATTCCCACCAGTAATCTGCCTCTGCTCACAACATGAAGGTGGAAAAGGGAACCTTGTGCTCCTCGGAGCATCCTAAGACATCAAATATCTTGCTGATCTGCTTTATCCATGTCTTTGCCTTAAGTGGTTTTGGCTCTCCAAAAAACTCTGGTGGTCCCAGCTCCTTGAACTGCTTAGCGGTGACCGTCTGAGAGTTTCAGTGTTTCCACCTGCATTTTGGATTGCCTGATGTTACATGAATTGCATAAAGCCTCTGAACATCCCATTGTTCATCATTTAATCGTTTTTCTTTACCTGCGAATTATTATCTTCCTGTTGCACAATATCCTGGGTATTCATCTGTGGTGACTCAACGGTCTCCTATGCTCCATTGCTATTCTCAACATTCTTGGATGTCATTTTCAAATACTGCCACAAAACAAGGGTTAATTGACATACCACATATTACCCCTATACTCTGACCGATTAATTAAATACCAATTAAACTTAGGTAGGTCATGCTAGCGAAGAAATTCCCTGTCTCTCCCCTCCTAGTTCTTGTCTCACATCTCAGCCAGGGATCATATCCATAAGCTTTGATACCAACTGTGACGCCCCCAAAATAGGTATACATCACCCATCTTGAGTCACCAAATATATGGTACAAAATTCAAATACAACTTAATAATACAACTGTCGTGTAGAATACGACAAAACATAAACTAAGAGTTTTAATACAAATATTGTCTTCTAGACAATATTCAACTCAAATGGAGTCCTTAATACATTTATTATCACACTATTTCGTAGAATAATGTGGACTACTAATGATATCATCTGGACCGTTACTCCGTTCCCCGACTAGTCCCGGCTACGTTCTCATTTCCTGAAGAGAACAATGAAAGAAAAAGGGTGAGCTCAACTAGCCCAATAAGAAATATTATGACTAAGATAATGCAGAATAATTTATCGTTAGCCTTCAACAGTGTTAAACTGATAAAATATAACAAACATCAAGTTTAACTGCAGTGAAACAAGCAATCCATTAGAAGAGTCAAGTAGAGCCTAAAATCTAATATCTTCTATGATTTAAAAGGTTTTTCATCACTTTTATCGCTGAGACTTAGCTTAGTAAATAATCAACATCATCGAATCACCCCTACACTACGGCCAAGGATATTCTTTAGTATCACGACCACAAATTCTCCATGCACTACGGGCCAAGGACATTCGTGTATTCATCAATGGTCATGATCATGCCAACAAATGTCCATCAATGCACTACGGGCCAATCAAGACTTTTAACACATCATTTGTAACATTGCGGTCATGATTAGACCGAATAATCCCTGGTCATAATTATACCAAGTTCATCTATGCACTACAAGCCATAAATGATGTGAGACCCCAAATTTTATGAATAAAGATTTAAATTTCTCGAAATATTTCTTTGAATATTATGGAATGAATTTGATAGTTTCATTGTGTTAGGATTATTAGTGTTAGTGGAAATCGACATCTATTCTGATGATAATAAATGTCTGGGGGTTATATTGATAAATCGAGTAATTAATCGGATAAATGAGCAATTAATTGCTACTAATTCACATACTTATATAACTATTTGTTCACATGTGTGTAATATTGAGTCACATTCACTTACTATTAGGGGAGTTAGTGCAAGATTGATAATAGTTACATGACTAAGTTAAAATTGGAGGTATAGATGGAGGTACTATACTGTAATTCATATTTTCACATGTCTAAAACTATTTGTTCACATGATTTACTATTGATTCACATAATTTACTATTAGGGGAGGTGGTGCAAGTTTCATAATACTTGTAACACCAAATTAAAAATGAAGGAAAAGAGGAAGGTATTATACTGTAGTATTTTGAGCCTCAAAACGTGCAATTATCAAAATTATATTTTCCTATAAATAGAAGCTCATTCTTCCTTCATTTCTCACCAATTCACTAAAGCTATAGAGCAATTATTATAGAGAGAAATTATAGAGAGAAAGAAGAAGATAAGTTTGCTACCTCACTATTCCAGTATCTAGTTTTCTTCTTAGGTAAGGGGTATTATTCTTTTGTATTCATGAAGAGAGTTATTTTCTTTCAATACTCGTAAGAGTTGTTATTCCATTCTTTATTATTATGCTGGAATAACATGTCTATGTGAAGTACCGCATACATGGTGAAATTCTTCTGTTATTTCATTCTTTATTATTCTGTTGGAATAACCTGTCTGTGCGGTCTATCGCATGCCTGGTGAATTCTGTTGTTATTCCATTCTTTATTATTCTATTGGAATATCCTGTCTGTTCGGATTACGCATGACCTAGTTCCATTCTTTATTATTTTGTTGGAATATCCTATCTGTGCGCATTACGCATGACCGGTTCCATTCTTTATTATTTTGTTGGGAATAACCTGTTTGTGCGATCTATCGCATGCCTGGTGAATTCTTCTGTTATTCCATTCTTTATTATTCTGTTGGAATATCTTGTTTATGTGGATTACCTCATGCATGGTGAATGACCTTTAGTATTCATTCTTTATTAAATTGTGGAAATGATCTGTCTACGTGGATTACCGCATGGCGGGTGAAAATCCATTTGCAGTTTTGTATATTCTATTATACTCATCTGGGTTATCATTTCTTTTGAACTCGTCATGAAATATATTTTTCTTTGATATTTTTCTGTTACAAGTTACTATTCACCCAATTACTATTCACTCTAGTATTATTCACTCAGGTATTTGGGCACTTTTCGTGCCGGAGTACTATTCACGAGTTACTATTCGCGGGTAACTATTCACTCTAGTATCATTCACTCAGGTATTTAAGGCACTTTTCGTGTCCAGGTACTATTCACGGGGTACTATTCCCGAAGTACTATTCACGGGGTACTATTCACTCGAAAAATATATTTCTTTTCTGTCCAAATTATTTTTGGTACATGAATATTATTCTTGAATTTTACTCCACAAATCAGTATCATATTGACAATTTGGACGTTATTAATTTCTGGATAAATTAAATTATAAATCTTTAAAATTTATCCTTGAACTTGTTTTATTGAATTATTATGTCATTGTCATCATCCTCATGCTTATATTGTGATGAAAGTCATCTTTGGCTTACCTGCATAGATGGACTTGGTATGATTATGACCATGGATTATTCGTTATAATCATGACCGTAATGTGACAAATGATGTGGTGAAAGTCCTCAGTGGCCTGTAGTGCATTGATGGACAGTTTTTGGTATGATTATGACCTGGGATTATTCGGTATAGTCATGACCATTGATGATTTAATGAATATCCTTGGCCCGTAGTGCAGGAAAGAATCGATGATATGGTTTATTTATTAAGTTGAGTCTCAGCGATAAAGTTGATGAAAACATTTTAAACCATAGAAGATAGTAAAAATCATGCTCTACTTGACTCTTCTAATGGATTGCTTATTCCACTGCAGTTAAAACTTGTTGTCTATTGTATTCTATCAGTTGTTATACTAATGAAGGCTAAGGATAATTTATTCTGCATTATCTTAGTCATAATAGTTCTTACTGGGCTAGTTGAGCTCACTCTTTCTTTCATTGTTCTCTTCAGGAAATGAGAATATAGTTGGGACGAGTCGGGAAATCAAGTGATGGTCCAGGATAAATGGCTTTAGTAGTTCTCACTATTCTACGAAATAATGTGATAATAATTGTAATGAGGACACCATTGAGTGTGGATATTGTCTAGATGACAATATTCTTGTTTAAACTCTCAGCTATGTTTTGTCGTATTTTACACGACTTTTGTATAATTAAGTTGTATTTGAATTTATGTACCATATATCTAGCGACTCAAGATGGGTGATGTATACCTATTTTGGGGGCATCACAGTTGGTATCAAAGCTTAGGGATATGATCCCTGGCTAAAATGTGAGGCAAGAACTAGGAGGGAAGAGATGGGGAATTCCTTCGCTAATATGACCTACCTAAGTTATTTGGTATTTAATTGGTTGGTCAGAGTATAGGGATAATATGTGATATGTTAATTAACCCTTGTTTTGTTGCAGTATTTGAAAATGGCATCCGAAAATGTTGAGATAAGCAATGAAGCACGTGAGACCGTTGAGACACCTTTAATCACTAACCAGGTTAATATGATGTCAGACGAAGAAGAAATTAGAGATATCTACGTGGTGCGTGAAGAACTAATAGTTGCACCCGAACTAGTTGCAGAGGTTGCAGCTGAGAGTGAGGAAGAAGAGGAACCTGAGGAGAATTTATTAGAAGAATTTTATGATCAAAATTTAGAATTACAAAATCGTATTCATGAATTAGAAGAGCAGGCTGAAGAACGGTAGGTGGCCGTGGAGCAAAGAGATGCAACAATTCAAAATTATGTTACCCGATGTGCAATGCTTGAATAGAAGCACTCTTTGGCAGAGTATAAGATATTAGAGCTGGAATCTGAGAATGTTATGATCAAAGTTCTGATGAAAGCAGAAACAACTTAACGAAGGAGAATAGATGATGCATGGGTAAAAGCCGCACAATGCACTGATATTATAGAAAATGACGTCCTGATCCAATAAAGTCAAAATAGATGAAATGGATTTTACTTTTTGGATAACAACTGGGAGAATCCAACATCGATTTCAGAATTACCCTGTGTAGAGCAGTCAACCCCAATTCGATATGGATCGGAGAGTAATGATTCAAATCATGGATCAGGAATTGACGAAGCAATTAAGGGTGGAATGTACTCTATAGCAAAGTCAAATCCGGTAGTTTAAGTGAGAGCGTTTGTCGAGAAAACTGAACTGAAGTTATTACGGGTAAGTTAATTATAAACTCTTGCTAAGTCTATGCCTTATTAGATATCGGTTCTACCCATTATTTTATCTCTCTTGCTTGCGTTCAATTTTTAAATTTGACTGCGGAGAAATTAGACTTTGACTTATTTGTTGAAACTCCGTTGGGAGAAACCTTCGTTACCTCCACTGTTTATAAATCTTGCTGATTCAAATCGACATTTTCACGTTACCTGTCGATCTTATCTCTTTGAAAATACTTCCCTTGATGTGATTTTAGGAATCGATTGGTTAACTACTCATCATGCTAACATTGATTATTTTCGTAAGGTTGTTAGCTTTCATATTCCTAACCAACCTGTTATGTGAATTCAAGCAACCAAACCACTAAATTTAATCACTGTCATATAAAGCCATAAATAAAGAGCCCTGAGCCTTTCGCTGGTGACTTCCTTGTGTGGAATGCACCGAAGCCTGACTTTCCGTAGGGGACGTTGTGAATAATGGTGGTAAGTTGATAGGTATCAATGTAACGTGTTATCCAAGTCTTGGGATGAGGGTCACAGTTTTGAATAATATTTCTATTGTTAAAAAATTTCTTGACATATTCTTGAAGACTTCTTAGCCTACCCCTAGAGCGTGAAATCGAATTTTGTATTGACTCCAGTACAAAACCCATTTCTTCAACCCTTAAATATTTCTTCAACCAAAATGAATGTATAATGCGCTAAAGAAGTTGGCTCGAGCTGTTGAAGATTACGACTATACCATTCAATATCATCGTGGAAGAGCGAACGTGGTAGCTGACGCGTTGAGTAGAAGATCGTATGCGTTTACGAGTGCGATGTTGTTAACAAAAAAACCCATTTCGTATAACTTACAAATGATGAAGATAGAGTTAAAGACTCTATAGACCCACGTGAAGATAGCGAATATACGAGTATAATCGACTTTAATCGATAAAGTTAAAGTCGCTCAAGCTACACACCCGAATCTGATGAATGTGAAGAAGAAGGTTCAAGAAGGCGTTATCTCAACCCTCGATTTAATTGGCCCATTTGAAATCCTAGATCGAGTAGGAACTATGGCCTATAAACTCGTTTTACCGCCAAGTATATCGCGTGTTCATAACGTTTTTCACGTATCGATGTTACATAAATATGTGGACGACCCAAACCACATTATTGAATTAGAATTAGATGAGATAACAAAAGATTTAACGTATGAGAAGATACATGTTAAAATCTTGGATAAGAAGGATTATATTCGACACTCAAAGGTTATACCTCAAGAGTTAGAATCTAAAATGAAGTCAAGGTATCCTCACCTTTTCAGCATACCAGGTACGTACGTAAATTTCAAGGGCGAAATTTCATAAGGAGGGGAGATTGTGAAACCCTAAATTTTATGAATAAAGATTTAAATTTCTCAAAATATTTTTTTTGAATATTATAGAATGAATTTGATAGTTCCATTGTGTTGGGATTATTAGTGTTAGTGGAAATCGACATCTATTCCGATGATAATTGATGTCTGGGGGTTATATTAATAAATCGGGTAATTAATCGGATAAATGAGCAATTAATTGCTACTAATTCACATGCTTATATAACTATTTGTTCACATGTGTGTATTATTGAGTCACATTCACTTACTATTAGGGGAGTTAGTGCAAGATTGATAATACTTGCATGACTAAGTTAAAAATGGAGGTATAGATGGAGGTACTATACTATAATTCATATTTTCACATGTCTATAACTATTTGGTCTCATGATTTATTATTGATTCATATGATTTACTATTAGGGGAGGTAGTGCAAGTTTGATAATACTTGCAGGGCCAAATTAAAAATGAAGGAAAAGAGGAAGGTATTATACTGTAATATTTTGAGCCCCAAAACGTGCAATTATTGAAACTATATTTTCCTATAAATAGAAGCTCATTCTTCCTTCATTTCTCACCAATTCACTAAAGCTATAGAGAAATTATTATAGAGAGAAATTATAAAGAGAAAGAAGAAGAGAAGTCTGCTACCTCACTATTCCAGTATCCAGTTTTCTTCTAAGGTAAGGGGTATTATTCTTTTGTATTCATGAAGAGAGTTATTTTTTTTCAATACTCGTAAGAGTTGTTATTCCATTCTTTATTATTATGTTGGAATAACCTGTCTATGTGAAGTACCGCATACATGGTGAAATTCTTCTGTTATTCCAATCTGTATTATTCTGTTGGAATAACTTGTCTGTGCGGTCTATCGCATGCCTGGTAAATTCTGTTGTTATTCTATTCTTTATTATTCTATTGGAATATCCTGTCTGTGCAGATTACATATGACCTGGTTCCGTTATTTATTATTTTATTGGAATATCCTGTCTGTGAGGATTACACATGACCTAGTTCTGTTTTTTATTATTCTGTTGGAATATCCTGTCTGTGCGGATTACGCATGACCTGGTTCTATTCTTTATTATTCTATTGGAATATCCTGTATGTGCGGATTACGCATGACCTGGTCCCATTCTTTATTATTCTGATGGGAATAACCTGTCTGTGCCGTCAATCGCATGCCTGGTGAATTCTTCTGTTATTTCATTCTTTATTATTTTGTTGGAATAACCTGTCTATGTGGATTACCTCATGAATGATGAATGACCTTTCGTATTCATTCTTTATTAAATTGTGGAAATGATCTGTCTACGTGGATTACCGCATGGCAGGTGAAAATCCATTTGCAGTTTCGTATGTTCTATTATACTCATCTGGGATATCATTTCTTTTTTACTCGTCATAAAATATTATTTTCTTTGGTATTTTTTTGTTACGAGTTACTATTCATAGGTTACTATTCACCCAGTTACTATTCACTCTAGTATTATTCACTCGAGTATTCGGGGCACTTTTCGTGCCGGAGTACTATTCACGAGTTACTATTCACGGGTTACTATTTGCCCAATTATTATTCACTCTAGTATCATTCACTCGGGTATTTGAGGCACTTTTCGTGTCGGGGTACTATTCCCAAAGTACTATTCACAGGGTACTATTCACCCAAAAAATATATTTCTTTTTTGTCCAAAATTATTTTTGGTACATGAATATTATTCTTGAATTTTACTCCACAAATCAGTATCATGTTGACAATTTGGACGTTATTGATTTCTGGATAAATTAAATTATAAATCTTTAAAATTTATTCTTGAACTTATTTTATTGAATTATTATGTCATTGTCATCATCCTCATGCTTATATTGTGATGAAAGTCATCTTTGGCTTACGTGCATAGATGGACTTGGTATGATTATGACCTGGGATTATTCGGTATAATCATGACCGTAATGTGACGAATGATGTGGTGAAAGTCCTCAGTGGCTTGTAGTGCATTAATGGACAGTTTTTGGTATGATTATGACCAGGGATTATTCGGTATAGTCATGACCATTGATGATTTAATGAATATCCTTGGCCCATAGTGTAGGGAAGAATAGATGATATGGTTTATTTATTAAGCTGAGTCTCAGCGATAAAGTTTATGAAAACATTTTAAATCATAGAAGATAGTAGATATCATGCTTTACTTGACTCTTCTAATGGATTGCTTATTCCGCTGCAATTAAAACTTGTTGTCTATTGTATTCTATCAGTTGTTATACTGTTGAAGGTTAAGGATAATTTATTCTGTATTATCTTAGTTATAATATTTCTTACTAGGCTAGTTGAGCTCACCCTTTCTTTCATTGTTCTCTTCGGGAAATGAGAATATAGCTAGGACGAGTCGGTGAATGAAGTGATGGTCCAGGATAAATGGCTTTAGTAGTCCTCACTATTCTACGGAATAATGTGATAATAATTATAATGAGGACACCATTGAGTGTGGATATTGTCTAGATGACAATATTCTTTTTTAAACTCTCAGCTATGTTTTGTCATATTTTACACGACTGTTGTATAATTAAATTGTATTTGAATTTATGTACCATGTATATGGCGACTCAAGATGGGTGATGTATACCTGTTTTGGGGGCGTCACAGATGACTTTCAACATAATATAAACATGAGGATGATGACAGTGATATGAGAATTTAATAAAACAAGTTCAAGGATAAATTTTTAAATATTTATAATTTAATTTATCCAGAAATCAATAACGTCCAAATTGTCAACATGATACTGCTTTGTGGAGTAAAATTTAAGAATAATATTGTACCAAAAATAATTTAGACTGAAAACGAATCAATTTTTATCATAAATAGTACCCCAGGTGAATAGTACTCGAGTGAATAGTACCCCATGAATAATACTTCGGGAATAGTAACCCCATGAATAGTACTCTGGCATTAAAAAGTTAAAACTTATCAAGAATGGTCAGAATAATATTTTCATGAAAAGATACTGGATGAAGCGTAAATATCAAGGATATTCTACTAATTTCATGGAGTTTAGAAGCCAAAACTTTAACAAAACGAGTATAGAATTTGGGGCCCATAATTTATCAAAACAAAGCTATCGACGAGCCTTACAAAAGTCATCATCAACGATCATGAATTATGCCGTTATAAGTCCAAAAAAGGCTCCAAAGGATGCCTTTTGACCGTCCGAAGTTTTTTCAAAAAATTTTGGGAATTTTTTTCTTCCAAAATTGTGATTCCTAACTCTTTCTGATATTGTTTCTTCTTCTTTTCAGGTGTTTTAAAGCTTAACTCTCAGACTTTTCTCTTTGCTATGGTGAGTGGTTCGAGCTCAAGCACTTTATTTGACATCCTTTCTTTGCTTCTTTATAATGAATTTCCCTTGCTTGTTGTAGGCCCTTTCACCTGAATTCTCTGCAGAACCTAAAACTACCCAGGAGTCCCCATTCATCACTGATTAGGGGAGAGCTCCCTTCTTTGGTCCTTCTGACACCTTCTGAGATAGAGTTAAGGACTATGACCGTGCAGCTTTTCCTCCACCAGAGAAAGAAGGCTTGTTTCTATATGCCCCATCTTGCGGAGGTTGGGATGACTTCCCCCATGCCAATTGCATTCCCCGCATATGCATAGAGAAGCAAGAATACCCTTTCAGTCCCCTTTGCGTCCTGTTTGATTCATCTAGTCGCCTTCAAGGATGGCAGGATTGGACCGACGAGATCCTTGGAAACACTAATTTCGTGGACAAACTATAGAGTGCAGACATCCTTCGTTGTGTTCAATTATGCAGAGACCTACGTATCCAACAGGACCATAACGCCCTTTCTATATTGATCTCACGATGGTGTTCCTCCACTTTCACATTTGTCACTGCTTGGGGGGAATTCTCCCCTACTCTAGAGGATGTCTATGCCCTCTATCAGTATGTTCTCTTTTATTTTTATATTGTATCCCTCTTATTCATTCTCATTTTTCTGAAATATATATATTTATTTTGAGTTATGTCGTCTTGTAGCCTTCATGTTGTTGCTTCAAACTCTTGCGGCCCTTATAGCATGTCCCATAGAGATAACGACTGTGTTCCCTACTTGATGGACGCCTTCAAGTAATCCACCAACTTTATCTCTCGTTTCAAGGGCGATTCAGTCCTTCCAGACTTCGAGACCTCCAGTCAGCAGAAAAATTCTAGGTTATCCTGGGTACGCTACTTCTTCCGTGACTACAAGACCAACTAGTGGGATAGCTCTACTCACGATAAATCTATTCTTTCTTTTCTTAAAGAGACTTGTCCTTTTCCTCTGGCAGCTTATTTGGCTATGTGGCTGTCCCGCTTCCTTTTTCCTGGGTCTCCCATAGACAGTCCTTCTGCCGTTATGTTTAGTTTGGCAGTGTTATTATCTCGGGGCCTGGAGATTCCCCTTGCTTCTCTCTTCCTAGGGACCTTATATCGCTGACTAGACGAAATAGCCCTTGCCATGAAAGAATCCGTTGGGAGGTAATCACTTTCATATATATTTTTTTATTAATTATCTTTCAAACCGCACTTCTTTTCCTTTAACGTTTTTCTTATTTGATTTTTATTTATTCAGATATGATGTCAATTACTTTATTCCATGCTCCTTCCTTCAGATTTTTCTTTTTTAACGCTTTTCGGGCTATCTTTCTAAGAAGAAGAAGAAGTCTCCTCTTTTTGAATCACCCAACATCATTTCTCGCATGACACGTTGGATTGATCTCCGATTTAGTCTCGATAGTACGGATTTGCGACCTTTCCTTGATGATTATTCATGCTTCACCGCTCATCCCTATACCATTGTTTCAGAGGGTTGCGGTCATCTACCTCATTTCTACAAGCGCAAATTTTGCACTTACTCAAGCCTCAACAGAGACAGATTGAGTGGTTCTTCACTGTCTTAGTTCGTATTCCTCTGGACCGCAGAGCTTCCCTATTTTATTGAGAATAATGGATTTGGCACTGTACTTTATTCTCCTCATAGGGTCATGAGGCAATTCGGATTTGACCAGGAATGCCCTTTCGGTCACACCTGCTAGGGGAGTTATGAGGCTGCTCTTCTCAACTTCGTCCTTGCATCTCCTTCTTTTATATGGGAATTTCCAAGGTTACCCAGTGATCCTCATAGATCTCTTCCCTTTGTCATACCAGATGATTCTCGAAGCGGGCGATATACTACCGGCGAACACAACTACTGGCTGGTCAATCTTAAGAGATGGCAAGATGATACCTTGATTTGTTTATTGCAAGTTTCCATTCCAAAATGTCTCCAATGGGGCCGACTGTTGTGTTCTCCTAAGACCAATGTCTGCTCAACACTTTGGCCTGTCAGTAGCCGGTTGATTGAGCATGAGGCTTTGACGCCTAAGTCTTCTTTTCCTTATTTAGCGAACATTCCTCCTCAAGATGATCCGAATACTTTTCCCGCACAGGCTCCCACTACTTCCAGGAGTCTTCCACCACGGGCTCCATTTCGAGTGTCTCCTCCAGCTCCTCCCCAGGGATCCTCTGATGTTGAGGCAATGAGAGTTACTCGTTCTAAAACGAGAGCAGGTATTAGTACCGATTCTGAAGTAGCTCCTCCTATTGCTTCTACCGTGGTTCAATTCAGTCGTCCTATTAGGCTTATCATAAAGCCATTAGCAAAACGCCCTCTTGATAGTGCTGATTTTAGTATGCTGATAGCTGAGGATCCGACCAAGAAGCGCCGTAGAAATTTGGTAATTTTTGTCATACTATTCTCATTTTTCTTTCATCCCTTGTATAACTGATTATATATTTCCTTGGGTAATGATTTTCTTGATTTTTAGATTACAGAAGTTGATGAAGATGATGATGATGATGTTCCTCTTGGGTTAATGTATAGTACTACAAATGAGGCAGCAGCCACAACGACTTCCACTAGTCGTGAGCCTCCCCAACCTATCCTTGTTGATATTGAGTCATCTACTCCGCGCGATGATTATGTTAGTCTTGATGCTAAGGACACTTTATCTGATGTGAGCTCGAGTCTTGTTGTGGGTGATACAGCAATTTCTTCAAACCTTCCTATGCCTGCTCCTCATGATGAGTCTGAAGATGTTGATGAGACTCTTGCTTCCCCGAAGGGGAATCATTCGGAAACTATTGGTGATGTTCATGCTCCCCAGAAGGATTTTACCGAGTTGGTGATTGCTCCGGAGGGCATTGTTGATAGTACTTTAGGTGGGCTAAATGACATTCCTCTTTCTGTGGCATCTCCCGACTCCTTTTCCATTGACTATATTGTGAGTATCCTTATTTAGTCAACATATGATTTGTCTTGAATTTCCTTTTTTTTAATATATTGTGCTTTGATATTTTGTTTTCAGAGCGAGAAGATGAAATATTTGCCTTTGCCTATTGAGGCACTCTCTTTATTTGATGCTCCCCATCTGGATGTTGCCCACTCGCCATATAGTGACCTTGGTTATCCTCCAAGTGACCAAGGCTTCGAGGAATAATCAGCCATTCCACATCTTTCTGCTCCTCCATCCCTTGCCTCAATAAATTCCATGGTGGCCTCTAAAGTATCTCCTACCAGAGCTTCCATCAATCTAAACGGGGATCTTGTTTCTTGGAGGGGTTTCCAGATATCAGCTTCTAGTCGGGAAAGTTTGGACCGTCTCCCAGTTCGGTTCTCGCAGATTCTTGGGAGTTTGATTATTAAGACAACTTCAACCCAAACCCTCTTCCTAGATCAGCTTGCAGGCCTTGTTCTTGGGTTGCACACTCTTTCTTTATATTCCTTGCGAGTCGAGGACTTGAAGAAGTTTAGTGATGATGTAGATGACCTTGCAGCCGTAGGTGTTGACATGTCTCCTTTCCGTGATAGGTTGGATCTTCTCAATTCAAGTTTTAATCTTGTTTCACTACGTTCGGAGGTTGCTGTACGTAAGTGTAAAGATGAATCCTTTTTAGTGCAACTTTCTGAGCTTGACGAAGCCGCAAACAAATTGAAGATCCAGTCTCAAGATTCAGAGGGCCAGCTTCGGGATCTAGAGTCAAAGTTTCAGGAGGTAGAGTGCCAGCGACGGGACTTAGAGTCGACTATCCTAACAGGTTAGAGAGATAAAAGCTGCAAATCTTAAGATTCGAGATGCTGCCGTTGCTGACTTGGAATCTTTAGATGCGCCTCCTCTTCATTTTGATATGTCTTGGCCTTTAGATCATAAATTGTTGTAGTAGCTTCTTCTTTTTTCGATTTCCTGCTTCAGAAACTCATTTACACATATTTTATTTATCAAAATGTATTTTCTTTAACCTTGTTGAATGATTTTAATTTGAATGATTCCTTAAAACTCAATATTTATCATTGAATCTCAAGTTATTAAAATTAATATTACAAGTCAACCATAGGTATTATAAAAAAGTAAACATGAATTTTATCAAAAACATGTATATATATTTTTCACGAACCAACACTTGACTTTATACTTTTTTTTTAAGAAATTTTAAAAAAGCATTCAAGTATAAGTGAAAGTGTGATGCCCCCAAAATAGGTATACATCACCCATCTTGAGTCGCCAAATACATGGTACAAAATTTAAATACAACTTAATAATATAACTGTCGTGTAGAATACGATAAAACATAAACTAAGAGTTTTAATACGAATATTGTCTTCTAAATAGTATTCAACTCAAATGGAGTCCTTAATACATTTATTATCACACTATTTTATAGAATAGTGAGGACTACTAATGCTATCATCTGGACCGTTACTCTATTCCTCGACTAGTCCCGGCTACGTTCTCAGTTCCCGAAGAGAACAATGAAAGCAAAAGGGTGAGCTCAACTAGCCTAGTAAGAAATATTATGACTAAGATAATGCAGAATAATTTATCGTTAGCGTTCAACAGTGTTAAACTGATAAAATATAACAAACATCAAGTTTAACAGCAGTGGAACAAGCAAACCATTAGAAGAGTCAAGTAGAGCATAAAATCTAATATCTTCTATGATTTAAAAGGTTTTTCATCATACCAAGATGGGTGATGTATACCTGTTTTGGGGGCGTCACAGATGACTTTCAACATAATATAAACATGAGGATGATGACAATGATATAAGAATTCAATAAAACAAGTTCAAGGATAAATTTTTAAAGATTTATAATTTAATTTATCCAGAAATCAATAACGTCCAAATTGTTAACATGATACTGCTTTGTGGAGTAAAATTCAAGAATAATATTGTACCAAAAATAATTTAGACTGAAAACGAATCAATTTTTATGATAAATAGTACCCCAGGTGAATAGTACTCCAGTGAATAGTACCCCATTAATAGTACTTCAGGAATAGTAACCCCATGAATAGTACTCTGGCACTAAAAAGTTAAAACTTATCAAGAATGCTCAGAATAATATTTTCATGAAAAGATATTGGATGAAACGTAAATATCAAGGATATTCTACTAATTTCATGGAGTTTAGAAGCCAAAATTTTAACAAAACGAGTATAGAATTCGAAATCTGAAACGAAATAATATTACTTACAAACTACAGAGTATGGAAGAAAATATTATTTCAAGCGAATATTGAACAAAAATAACACCCCTTACGGATATTAACGAAAATAATATTCCTTACGAATATTAAATGAAAATAATATTCCTTAAGGATATTAAACGAATATAATATTTATTGCGAATATTGAACGAAATAAAGTTTCTTACGAATACGAAAAATCATATCGTATGCGAATATGAAATAAATAATAACTTTTACGAGTATTGAAAGAAAATAATTCTCTTCATGAATACGAAAGAAATAATATCCCTTACCATGAAAAGAAGAGTATTCCAACTGGTATAGCGGGGATATTCTTGAAGAAAACTGTCATTGTCTTCTACGCTCAAAGCTTTCTATAACTAGAAAGAAATACGCTCAATATTATAGAAGAGTAATTCTCTGATTCTGGTGTGATTTTCAATTCTAACTAAGCATCCTATTTATAGGAGAATTAAAGGGGTACTATTTGATCACGGGTGTACCGAATAATGATTTCACGAATGAAATATTTAGCAGTCACGGATGTTATATATCCAATAAAATAAAAATAAAAATAATATATATATATATATATATGTATATAAGCACATGGTGTTTTGAAAAACACTCCCTCTATGATACATTTTTGTAAGATTCCTCCCCCCCCCCCCCCCAATTTTGTCAACTTCCATTATATATAAATAATATATACACTCCCTCCCCCAATTTCCATTCACCCACCGATTTCATCATCTACCCACCAAATTCATCACCCACCACACCCATTATAATATATATATATATATATATATATATATATATATATATTTATACTGAATAAATTTCCATCGATTATTTTAAAAATGGATAAACGGGAATCCAAATAATAAGCAAATTTTACAACAAATACTTCATAAAAATCCTCTCAATATTTTTAACAACATTTATCATCATTATTATAATTCGAAATATTTAACAACCAGGTCGTTCCCAGGAAAGAGGGGGCTTTCCGATAAGGATGTCTCCTTAATGGCGCGTAATTAAGTGATCAAACCTCTCATTGACAGAACTTATAGACATTGTCAATATTGCAAATAATAATATAAATAACTTTGTCGTCTCAATTATTGATTTAATAATATATAAAATATCGACAATAATTGAATCAAATAACGTGAGATACTATGAAATAATTACTGTAGCAGTAATTGAACAAAACTGAGTGACTTCTCACGTAAGCATCAATAATCAATATTGTGTGCTACTATGCAACCACGTGTATTACTGTACTTTTAACACCGGGTATTTCAACAGTTAACGATAAAACTTTCGCCGTTATTTTCATAAAAAGATACTTCTGTCTTTTTCTCAATCCGACAATAATTTCATTATGGGGTCCACCAATGATTGTGTCGTCGTATGAATATTCCTTGTTAAAATGAATATTCCCCGACCAATCGAATATTATATAACAACTTGCGTACTTTGTAAAATTTATAAATACTACGCACAACTATAACATTATATCAAATTCACTCCATAATATTTAAAAATGATATTTATAGAAAATTCATCTTTATTCATAAAAGTTGGGGTCTTACAAAAAGTTTGTCAATTCATTGATAATAAAATTGCTTTTAACGAAAAGCATAACGTTTCATTAGTAAATCTTGATTTTGTCGAAGAAAGCATAACGTTTGCCACTTTTAGAGGTAAAGTGTAACTTTCTTGCTTTTGTCGAATAAAGCATAACGTTCGCCACTTTTAAAGATAAAGTGTAACTTTCGGGGTTGAGGGCTTATACTCAAGGGCCTCAGTCACTTTTGAAGTTGAAAGTGTAACTCCCGAGGGCTGTTAATCAGGTGCCTCGATCGCTTTTGAAGTTGAAAGTTTAACTTAAGAGGGCTGTTAGTCAGGTTCCTCGATCACTTTTGAAGTTGAAAGTTTAACTTTCAAGGGCTGTTAATCAGGTGCCTTGATTACTTTTGAAGTGTAAAGTATAACTTTTTGTGATGCTCTTCTCATGTATAATATTTCTTTACCCACTTCAAGTTTAATGGGCCTGAGACAGCATCTGATCCCACACGAGATATCTTGCAATACCCGCTTTCGGAGATCTCTCGTACCCTATACGGGCCTTCCCATTTGGGGTAAAATTTGGTGTTTGGGGTCCCCCTCATGACTTGTGTTGCCGTTTTGAGCACTAGGTCTCCCACCAAAATTTGTCATGGAACCACCGCGGTATTTTATTGTCGTCGCAGTCTTTCATGGTACCGTTCAAGCTTTTCTTTAAGCCTTGTCTCGAAAGTCAATTAAGGCCTCCAGGGCGGCTGGTCGGTTTTCTTCCTCGACTAAGCTTCGAAGTCTCATTTAAGTTGAAGGTATTTTTATTTTGGCGGGCAAGATAGCTTCTTCACCATAAACCAAAGCGTATAGGGTCTCGCCTATAGGCTTTCTTTTTGAAGTTCAATATGCCCATAATGCTATTGGTAGTTATTATGCCCATGTATTCGAATGATCGTCTAGGGTTTTTAATAAAAAATTTATCAAGGTTTTGTTTGTAGCCTCTACTTGTCCGTTGCCTTTCGGGTAGTAGGGTGATGATTTGTAATGTTTCACCCTGTATCTTTCCATCAGATTTTTGACATCCCTATTGATGAAGGGAGTTCCATTATCCGACAAAATGATCTTCGGGATCCCGAAATGGAAAATGATGTGCTCCTTGATAAAATTTGCCACTGTTGGTCCCGTGGCCTTCTTCAAGGGTATTGCTTCCACTCACTTTGTGTACATCTCGGTAACAGTTAAAATCCATATGTTACCCTTGGAATTAGGGTGAAAAGAACCTATAAGATCCATTCCCCATGTATGAAAGGGCCATGGTGTTGCCAAGGTTCGCAAATCCACTGCGGGAACATGGATCAAGTTTCCATGTATTTGACAAATGTGGAACTTCTTAACAAATTCTAGACAATCTCCCTCCATCTTTGGCCAGTAGTAACCATGGTCGATAAGTTATTTGTACAACATGGCTCCCCCTTGGTGTTCATCCTTGTGCATTTGGTAAACTAAATCTTTGGCTTCACCTAGTTCTAGACACCGTAGGGGCTTGCCATTGAATCCTCTTCTAAACAATTCTCCATTTTGTAAAAAGAAACGTTGTGACTTCCTCTTGATTATAATTACGTCCTTCTTTTCGGTCGAAAAAGTCCCATTTTGTAAGAACTCTATATAATGGATTCGCCAATCCACTATGTCTTCAATGAAGGCGCATTCATCCTCCTCGGGGTATTCTTGGCATGAAACACATTGGCGTTGTAGGGCATCTGCTTCCTTCTTCATTTTAGGCCAATAATGTGACGCCCCCAAAACAGGTATACATCACCCATCTTGGGTCGCCACTTACATGATATAAAAATACAAATACAACTTAATAATACAACTGTCGTGTAATATACGACAAAATATAAACTGAGAGTTTTAATAAGAATATTGTCATCTAGACAATATCCACACTCAATGGAGTCCTAATTATATTTATTGTCACACTATTTAACAGAATAGTGACGACTACTAATTCTATCATCTGGACCATCACTCCGTTCCACGACACGTCCCAGTTATATTCTCATTTCCTGAAGAGAACAGTGAAAAAAAGGGTGAGCTCAACTAGCCCAGTAAGAAATATTATGACTAAGATAATGCCTAATAAATTATCATTAGTCTTCAATAATATTAAACTGATAAAATACAATAGACATCAAGTTTAACTGCAGCAGAATATCAATCCATTAGAAGAGTCAAATAGAGCATGATATCTATTATCTTCTATGATTTAAAATATTTTCATCAATTTTTATCGCTGAGACTCAGCTTAATAAATAAACCACATCATCGAATCATCCCTGCACTACGGGCCAAGGATATTCATTAAATCATCAATAGTCATGACTATACCGAATAATCCCTGGTCATAATCATACCAAATCCATCTCTGCACGTAAGCCAAAGATATACAACAATAAAACCAATAATCAACAATCCATCTTTGCACGTAAGCCAAAGATATACAATTCAATAATTAAAAGTCCATCTTTGCACGTAAGCCAAAGATAACTTTCATCACCATATAAGCATGAGGATGATGACAATGATATAAGCATTAATCAAACGAAAACAAGGATAAATATTAAAGACTTTAAATTTATCCAAATATTATCAACCACTTAATAAACTCATAATCTAATATTATTAATATTATAACAATATTTTAATCACTTCTCAAACTTATAAACAACTTATTTCAATTGTTTACACTTTACCACATAATGTATTTAATTATTCAAAATGCCATACTCATAAGATCTCATCACCAATGATCAAATCCTTTATCAAAAATCTGCATATACCCTATATAGGATTCCCAAGCCATAAAATCCTATTTTCTAATTTTGTTATTTCACATAACATATTTAACTCATTTACTCATAACTAGATTATTTTCATGAAAAATACCAAATCAGTCCCAAAAATATTTCTTTTCTGAGATTTAGCAGAATATAGTCTCATATTGAACATATATTTTTCTCGGAATTTTTAAAATTCATTTACTATTTTTCAAAAATCAATTTATAATTAATTCCTTAATAAATTAGCTACCTCATGTTTAACTCCAAAAATTTCCAAATCTTGGCAGGATCTTACACATGTTAACGTGAGCTTTCAGTTTTAATTTCATGGTCATCAGAGTTATAGAACTCCGGTTATAGCATTTTTTGTCAGAAAAACTAAAATATTGAAATGGTCATAACTTGCTCATTTTAAGTCAGAATGAGCTCATTTTAAGTCAGAATGAGCTCATTTTTGCACAGGAGGTACTTTATACCATATATTTCCATGTCCCAAAAATTCGAAATTATTCTCACAAATTAAGTGGTCGAAAATGCCCTTTTAAAAATCTGTTCAATAGCTTTTTTGAAATTGGCAGTTTTTGACTCCTTCGCTAAAATCACTCTACACGAAAATCTACAATACCTTTTCTAGTGATTCCACTTGGATAAGTTAGAAAACTCATAGATCTAACTCTAGAACTTGACCACACTCAAATATTCGAAATATAATAGGAGATATGGTCAATTGAATTTCATGTTTCATTTTCACCAAAATCAGATTTTCAACCCTATGTGATTTCTAAGAAACTTTCATGTTTTCACATAACAACAAACATAACTCATCATAACACTTACTAATACTACATATACCCATGATTTTCATCACTCCAATGCTTTTATTAGGACTTTCATCATAATCCACAAAAATAGATTATTTCCACAATTTAATAAGGAATGAATACAAAGGATCATTCACCATGCATATGGTAATCCACATAGACAAGTTATTCCAATAGAATAATAAAGAATAGAATAACAGAAGAATTCACCATGCATGCGATAGACCACACAGACAGGCTATTTTCAACAGAATAATAAATAATAGAACCAGGTCATGCGTAAACGCACAGACAGGATATTCCGACAGAATAATAAAGAATGGAATAACAACAGAATTCACCAGGCATGCGATAGACCACAAAGACAGGTTATTCCAACAGAATAATAAAGAATGGAAAAATAGAAGAATTTCATCATGTATGCGGTACTTCGCATAGACAGGTTATTCTAACATAATAATAAAGAATGGAATAACAGAAGAATTTTACCATGTATGCGGTACTTCACATATACAGGTTATTCCAATAGAATAATAAGGGATGGAATAACAATAGCTCTCTTCATGAATACGAAAGAAATAATACCCCTTACCTTAGAAAGAAACTGGATACTAGAGTAGAGAGGTAGCAGACTTCTCTTCTTCTTTCTCTCTATAATTTCTCTATATAATAATTACTCTATAGCTTTAGTGAATTTGTGAGAAATGAAGGAAGAATGAACTTTTATTTATAGGAAAATATAGTTTCGATAATTGCACATTTTGGGGCTCAAAATATTACAATATAATACCTTCCTCTTTTTCTTCCTTTTTGATTTAGTCCTACAAGTATTATCAAACTTGCACCACCTCCCCTAATAGTAAATAATGTGATTCAATAGTAAATCATGTGAACAAATAGTTCTAAACATGTGAATATATGAATTATAGTATAGTACCTCCATCTATACCTCAATTTTTAACTTAGTAATGCAAGTATTATCAATCTTGCATCAATTCCCCTAATAGTAACAAGAATGTGAATCAATAGTACACATGTGAATAAATAGTTATAATCATGTAAATTAATAGCAATTAATTACTTATTTATCCGATTAATTACCCGATTGGTCAGTATAACTTCCAGACATCAATTAATACCGAAATAAATGTTGAGTTCCACTAACACTATTAATTCCAACACAATGGAATTATCAATTTTATCTTAAATCAACACGAACTTATTCATCATTAATATCATAACTCACAATATTTAACAGCCAGGTCATTCCCGGGACAGAGGGGGCTTTTCGATAAGGATTTCTCCTTATTGGCGCGCAATTAGATGACCAAACCTCTCCTTGACAGAACTTCTAGACATTGTAAATATTGTAATTTAATAATATAAATAACTTTGTCGTCTCAATTATTGATTTAATAATATAACATATTATACAGATGACACTATGACAATAATAGAATCAATAATATGAGAGATATGATGCAGCAATTACTGTAGCAATAATGGAGTATAACTGAGTGACTTATCACGTATGCATCAATAATCAATACCATGTGTTACTATGCAACCACGCGTATTACTGTACTTTTACTACCGAGTAGTTCAACAGTATTAACGGTAAAACCTCCGCCGTTATTTTCATAAAATATTTTTGTCGTTTTCTAACTACGACAGTACCTTTGTTGTGGGGTCCACCAATGATTATGCTGTCATACGAATATTCCCCGGCCAAACGAATATTATATAACAACTTGCGTACTTTGCAAAATTTATAAATATTATCCACAACTATAACATTATATAAAATCCACACCATAATATTAAAAAAATATTTTGAGAAAATTAAATATTTATTCATAAAATCTGGGGTCTCACAATCTCCGCTCCTTATGGAATTTCGCCCTAGAAATTTACGTACGTACATGGTATACTGAAGTGGTGAGGATACCTCGTCAGATTCTAACTCTTGAGGTATAACCTTTGAGTGTTGAATACGATTCTTCTTATCCAAGATTTTAATACGTATCTCCTCACACGTTAAATCTTCTGCTATCTCGTCTAGTTCTAATTTAAATAATGTGGTCCGGGTCGTCCACATATTTAAATAACATCGAAACGTTAAAAACGTTATGAACACGCGACATACTTGGCGGTAAAACGAGTCTATAGGCCACAGTTCCTACTCGGTCAAGGGTTTCAAATGGGCTAATAAAATCGAGGGTTGATATAACACCTTCTTGAACCTTCTTCTTCACATTTATCAAATTCGGGTGTGTAGCTTGAGCGGCTTTAACTTTATCGATTAAATTCAATTCTACTCGTATATTCGTTATCTTCATATGGGTCCTTAGAGTCTTTAACTCTATCTTCATCATTTGTAAGTTATACAAAATGAGTCTCTGTGTTAACAACATCGAACTCGTAAACGCATACGATCTTCTACTCAACATGTCAGCTACCACGTTCGCTTTTCCACTATGATATTGAATGGTACGATTGTAATCTTCAACAGCTCAAGCCAACGTCTTTAGCGTATTATACATTCGTTTTGATTGAAGAAATATTTAAGGGTTTTAGAAATGGGTTTTATACTGGGGCTAATACAAAATTTGATTTCACGCTCTAGGAGTAGGCTAAGAAGTCTTCAAGAATACGTCAGGAAATTTATTAACAATAGAAATATCATTAAAAACTGTGACTCTCATTCAAGACTTGGATAGAACAAGTAATGAAGGTTTCTCCTAACGGAGTTTCAATCGATAAGTCAAAGTCTAATTTCTCCGGAGTCAAATTTAAACGTTGAGCGCAAGCAAGAGAGATAAAAGAATGGGTAGAACCGGTATCTAATAAGGTATAGACTTCGCAAGAATTTATAATTAACTAACCCATGCTAACTTCGTTCGGGTTACTCGCTTTTAGAGAATTCATAAAAAATGCTCTCCCTGAAACCACCGACTTTGTTTTGTCCGTATCCGCCTTTGGTGCCACCGTTCCAGCTGGATTTGACTTTGGTGCATGAAAAAATCTGGCTAGGTGACCTTCTTTTCTACAATTGTAACATGCTTTGGACTGCATCACGCAGTTTGGACTGATATGTCCCTCCCCTCCGCATTTGTAACATACGGCCGGCGGTCGTTCTCCTTCTTTAACAACAGGTGCTGGTGCTGCTGTCTTTCCATCATTATTGAACCTCCTCTTCTTGAAACTTTCACTTCTATTATCTTGGCCATGATTACCACCGAAGTGTTTACCATTCTTGGAATGATAATTTCCCCACGGTGGTTATCATTGTTCTGATGGCCGTTGCCACCGGTATGATTATTATCATGTTGTTGGTCGTTACCTTTTGCTTGTGCTGACTCATTATCGCGCTCCAATAACTGAGCCCTATTCACAACATCTGAATATAAACAAAGTTTGCGAGAAATGAGGTATTGACGTATATCAGGTTTCAAACCTCTTAGAAATATTCGCGTCATTTGCTCATCATTATCGACCAAATGGGATGCCATTTTCAAACACTATCACAAAACAAGGGTTAATTGACATGTCACATATTATCCATATACTCTGACCGACCAATTAAATACCAAATAAACTTAGGTAGGTCATACTAGCGAAGGAATTTCCCGTCTCTCCCCTCTTAGTTCTAGTCTCACATCTCAGCCAAGGATCATATCCCTAAGCTTTGATACGAACTGTGACGCCCCCAAAACAGGTATACATCACCCATCATGGGTCGCCACTTACATGGTACAAAAATACAAATACAACTTAATAATTCAACTGTCGTGTAATATACGACAAAACACAAACTGAGAGTTTTAATAAGAATATTATCATCTAGACAATATCCACACTCAATGGAGTCCTCATTACATTTATTATCACACTATTTAACAGAATAGTGAGGACTACTAATGCTATCATCTGGACCATCACTCCGTTCCCCGACTCGTCCCAGCTATATTCTCATTTTTTGAAGAGATCAGTGAAAGAAAGGGTGAGCTCAACTAGCCCAGTAAAAAATATTATGACTAAGATAATGCAGAATAAATTATCATTAGTCTTCAATAATGTTAAACTGATAAAATACAATAAATATCAAGTTTAACTGCAGCAGAATAATCAATCCATTAGAAGAGTCAAATAGAGCATGATATCTACTATCTTCTATGATTTAAAATATTTTCATCAATTTTTATCGCTGAGACTCAGCTTAATAAATAAACCACATCATCGAATCATCCCTGCACTACGGGCCAAGGATATTCATTAAATCATCAATAGCCATGACTATATCGAATAATCACTGGTCATAATCATACCAAATCCATCTCTACACGTAAGCCAAAGATATACAACAATAAAATCAATAATCAACGATTCATCTTTGCACGTAAGACAAAGATATACAATTCAATAATCAAAAGTTCATCTTTGCACGTAAGCCAAAGATAACTTTCATCACCATATAATCATGAGGATGATGACAATGATATAAGCATTAATCAAATGAAAACAAGGATAAATGTTAAAGACTTTAAATTTATCCAAATATTATCAACCACTTAATAAACTCATAATTTAATATTATTAATATTATAACAATATTTTAATCACTTCTCAAACTTATAAACAATTTATTTCAATTGCTTACACTTTACCACATAATGCATTTAATCATTCAAAATGCCATACTCATAAGATCTCATCACCAATGATCAAATCCTTTATCAAAAATCTGCATATACCCTATATAGGATTCCCAAGCCATAAAATCCTCTTTTCTAATTTTGTTACTTCACATAACATATTTAACTCATTTACTCATAATTAGATTATTTTCATGAAAAATACCAAATCAGTCCCAAAAATATTTCATTTCTGGGATTTAGCAGAATATAGTCCCATATTGAATATATATTTTTCTCAGAATTTTTAAAATTCATTTACTATTTTTCAAAAATCAATTTATAATTAATTTCTTAAGAAATTAGCTACCTCATGTTTAACTCCAAAAATTTCCAAATCTTGGCAGGATCTTACACATATTAACGTGAGCTTCTAGTTTTAATTTCATGGTCATCGGAGTTATAGAATTCCAGTTATAGCGTTTTTCGTCGAAAAAACCTAAATATTAAAATGGTCATAACTTGCTTATTTAAAGTAGAAATGAGCTCATTTTTGGAAAGGAGGTACTTTATACCATATATTTTTATGTCCCAAAAGGCCAGAATTATTCTCACAAATTAAGTGGACGAAAATGCCCTTTTAAAAATCTGGGTAATAGCTTTTTCGAAATTGGCAATTTTTGACTCCTTCGCGAAAATCAGTCCACACGAAAATCTACAATACCTTTTCCAGTGATTCCACTTGGATAAGTTAGAAAACTCATTGATCTAACTCTAGAACTTGACCACACTCAAAAATTCGAAATAAAATAGGAGATATGGTCAATTGAATTTCATGTTCCATTTTCACCAAAATCAGATTTTCAACCATTTGTGATTTCTAAGAAACTTTCATGTTTTCATATAACAACCAACATAACTCGTCATAACACTTACTAATACTACATATACCCATGATTTTCATCAGTCCAATGCTTTTATTATGACTTTCATCATAATCCACATAAACAGATTATTTCCACAATTTAATAAGGAATGAATACAAAGGATCATTCACCATGCATATGGTAATCCACATAGACAAGTTATTCCAACAAAATAATAAAGAATAGAATAACAGAAGAATTCACTATGCATGCGATAGACCACACAGACAGGCTATTTTCAACAGAATAATAAATAATAGAACTAGGTCATGCGTAAACGCACAGACAGGATATTCCGACAGAATAATAAAAAATGGAATAACAACAGAATTCACCAGGCATGCGATAGACCGCACAGATAGGTTATTCCAATAGAATAATAAAGAATAGAAAAACAGAAGAATTTTACCATGTATGCGATACTTCGCATAGACAGGTTATTCCAACATAATAATAAAGAGTGGAATAACAGAAGAATTTCACCATGTATGCGTTACTTTGCATATACAGGTTATTCCAATAGAATAATAAGGGATGGAATAACAATAGTTCTCTCCATGAATACGAAAGAAATAATACCCCTTACCTTATAAAGAAACTGGATACTAGAGTAGAGAGGTAGCAGACTTCTCTTCTTCTTTCTCTCTATAATTTCTCTCTATAATAATTGTTCTATAGCTTTAGTGAATTGGTGAGAAATGAAGGAAGAATGAGCTTCTATTTATAGGAAAATATAGTTTCGATAATTGCACGTTTTGGGGCTTAAAATATTACAGTATAATACCTTCCTCTTTTTCTTCTTTTTTAATTTAGTCCTGTAAGTATTATCAAACTTGTACCACCTCCCCTAATAATAAATAATGTGATTCAATAGTAAATCATGTGAACAAATAGTTCTAAACATGTGAATATATGAATTACAGTATAGTACCTCCATCTATACCTCCATTTTTAACTTAGTCATGAAAGTATTATCAATCTTACACCAACTCCCCTAATAGTAACAAGAATGTGAATCAATAGTACACATGTGAACAAATAGTTATAATCATGTGAATTAATATCAATTAATTACTCATTTATCCGATTAATTACCTGATTGGTCAGTATAACTTCCAGACATCAATTAATACTGAAATAAATGTCGAGTTCCACTAACACTATTAATTCCAACACAATGGAATTATCAATTTTATCTTAAATCAACACGAACTTATTCATCATTAATATCATAACTCACAATATTTAACAATCAGGTCGTTCCCAGGACAGAGGGGGCTTTCCGATAATGATTTTCTCCTTATTGGCGCGCAATTAGATGACCAAACCTCTTCTTGACAGAACTTCTAAACATTGTAAATATTACAATTTAATAATATGAATAACTTTTTTGTCTCAATTATTGATTTAATAATATAACATATTATAAAGATGACACTGTGATAATAATAGAATCAATAATATGAGAGATATGATGCAGCAATTACTGTAGCAATAATAGAGTATAACTGAGTGACTTATCACGTAAGTATCAATAATCAATATTGTGTGCTACTATGTAACCATGCGTATTACTGTACTTTTACTATCGGGTAGTTCAACAGTATTAACGGTAAAACCTCCGCCGTTATTTTCATAAAATGTTTTTGTCATTTTCTAACTAAGGCAATACTTTCGTTGTGGGGTCCACCAATGATTATGTCATCGTACGAATATTCTCCGACAAAAAGAATATTCCCCGGCCAAACGAATATTATATAACAACTTATGTACTTTGCAAAATTTATAAATATTACCCACAGTTATAACATTATATCAAATCCACACCATAATATTAAAAAAATATTTTGAGAAAATTAAATATTTATTCATAAAATCTGGGGTCTCACAAATAATACCCTTGACGTTGCAGCCTACGATATAGTCCTATGTCTGCCAATCCGCAGTTCTCGTCATGCACCTGATGCAAGACTCTATTTGCTTCCTGCCTCCCCAAACATCGTGTCAGTACACCGTTTGTTTCTTTGTGATACAAGACACCTTTGATGATGTTAACTTCTGTAACTCCACAATAGGTATTGTTCCCTCCTTTGTGTGCAATTGATGGTAGATGTCATGTCACCAATCATCTATCATGTCTTTGGGGAACAAGTTTAGCACTATGGTTGGGAGGGTTCTCTTCATTACCTTTACATCCAAGTCTTCTCCTTGGACATAGACTCCAGACGCTACTGTTGCTAGTGCATCTGGTTGTTTATTTTGTCCTCTTGGCACATATTCAATCACCACCTTCTTGAAAGCCTCCATCACCTTTTGTGTTACTGTTCGATATGGCGCCAAGATAGGTTCATTCACTCCGAATTGGCCTCTTATATGTTGCACTCCGAAAGGTTCTGTGACTTCGGCTAATGCTGACATGAATCTTCTCATATATGAAAATTTCACTAGAAAGTTCTTCAACTGTTTCTGCATTTTTGGTGGGGGCATCTCTATGATTTCTTTCGCCTTGCTTGGGTCCACCTCTAAACCTCTGTTGTGCACTAAGAAGCCCAAGAATTTTCCAGCCGTCATCCCAAAGGCGCACTTCTTTGGATTCATCCTCAACTTGTACCTTCGGCATCACTCAAACACTTTCCTCAGATCCTCTACATGAGTTTTTGCCTTCTTGGATTTTACTACTATGTCGTCCACGTAGTCCTCCACTATATCATGAATCATGTCATGAAATATGGCGTGCATTGCCCTTTGATAACTTGCCCCCGCATTTTTTAACCTGAATGACATTACTACATAGTAGAAATTCCCAAACAGGGTACGAAAAGTTATCAACTCTGCATCTTCTACGGACATCTTTATCTGATTATAACCAAAAAACCCGTCCATGAATGACATCATCTCACGATTAGCCGTTACATTTATCAAAGTGAATATGTTGGGTAATGGGTACATGTCCTTCGGGCATGCCTTGTTCAAGTCTCTGAAATCCACACATATTCGTAGCTGTCCATTTGATTTCTTTACCGGTACAATGCTGGATAGCCATATTGGATGTTGAATTGGCTAGATGAACCCTACTTCCAGTAACTTCTTGATCTCTTCCTTTATTTGAGTTTTGACTTCGGGTGCATAGTTGCGAGGTGCTTGCTTCATTGACTTCATTCCTGGGCTTATGTTTAGATTGTGCTCCATAAGATCCTTGTCAATTCCGGGCATCTCGTCATAATTCTAAGCAAAGACATTTCTATACTCTCGCAATAATTGTACAAGCTCCTCCTTCTGTTTAGCATCCAGCTCCTTGTTGACATAAGTCGGTCTTGGTGTTCCTCCCTTTGTTGCCAAATTAACTTCCTCTAATTCATTTTGTTGAGGTTTTAGCCTATCCTCGAAGCATTCTAGAGCTGGTTCTACCTTCTGCTGTACAACTTCTCCTTCTTCATTATTGCTGGAGTGGGGGACACCTCCTGAGCCATTGGGTTCACACGCTTCCTTGGGCTATTCTCCCTTGCACCGTCACAATCGAAACACCACCTTTCCGTCGGGTTTAACAACCCTCTCCCATTTTGTCTTCTGGCCATCCTCAGATTGTGCCATCCGCTTGGCATTTATTATATTTCTGGCATCTTCAGGGTTTGCTGGCCTTTTCTTTTCTTCTCTTCCTTCTTTCTCTAGGTCTACACCACTGGCTTCTTATTTTTGGAACATTCTCCGTGTTCTGGGGTCTTCTTCTTCTCTTTTCCCACATGCAAAAACTTATCTTCCTGCACTTCCTCCCAGCATACTAGTCTTAGGGAATCAGGCTTTGCAATCTGGTTCTCTCCCTCTTCAGCGACATCATCGAAGAAAGTTGCTTTGGTGATGTGTGTCTCCTCTAGTCCAAAGGGATTCCGAGTTGCTGGTACCTTAACTTCTCTATCTTTCTAAATAGCTTTCAGGCACTGATGAAAGACTGAGGGTACCACCCCTCAGTCATTTTGCCAAGCGCTTTCAAGCAAGACATGATATGATGCATCCACCTCTGCAACATGGAACATTATAGGCCCTCGAATCTTCCTAACTTGCATGTCCACCTTGATGTGTCCCAGGGTTCTTGTGCTCTGGTTGGCAAATCCTGTAATGTTTATTTGTTCCTTCACAATATTCTTCTCCGGCAGGCCTAACCGTTTGAACATGGTGTAGGGCATAATATTTACTGATGCTCCATTGTCAATAAACGCCCTCCACACCTCTATGCCATTGATTACTGTTGTCACATACAACGAACTATTGTGTAGGTATCTTATCTCTCTATCAGCTTTAGAGAAAGATATCTTATTTTCATCTTCCTCCATCGTCTTCACAAATCCTTTGCTTATGGCCATGCAAGTCTCCTGCATCTCGGCAGCCTTGATAATTTCCTTGGTTGCCTCAATCCTTGCTTCTTTGGCCAATCCTATTTGATCAAAAAAATTTCTGAACTTGGCCCCATTCATTAATGCCATCACCTGCACGCCTGGGTCACACTCCTCCTTTTCTTCCATCGTCATCTCCACTTCTGGGGTTGTGCTATGGATAACAGTGTTGCATGTTTCTTTCCCCTTGTGATTTGGCAATGGCTTATCATGAACACTACTTTTCTTTCCAAGTTCAATTTCCCCATTTGTCAGCTTCTCATGGTATATCCTTCTTACGCTATAATAGTCCATAGTGGAATGTCCCATGTATTGGTGGTATACACAGAAGTCTGGTCTTCTCTTCATCTCTTCTGTCACTACAAATATAGGCCTTAGGGGTTTCACCACCCCATGTTCAACCCATTATTCATATAGACCCCTGAATGCTTTCTTACTACATGTGATAGCCTCCGAGATTGACTTTCTTGCATATTTGTCTCCTGGCCTTCCTCTGCTTCGGTCAAAATTCTTCTCATGCTTCTCCCTCTTGCCCCTTTTGGTTTTGACTGAGAGTCAGCCAAAGCCATAGTTGATGTCCTCTTTCCCTTTCATGTAACCGCTGCATGGCTAGTGGTAAATGTCATGATTCCTCCCAAGTCTTATGCAAAAGATGAGAGGGTCGCGAAGGAATCACAAGCCTTGGTGATGAGGTGGGGCTTGAAGGCATCTAAGGCACAATTGTTGCAAATGCTGACTAAGTTCTTCTCTTCAATCGGCTCTGCGCACTTCTGTGCCTGGGCCCTGAACCTGTCAACATAATCTGACAGCTCCTCATTCGGCTTCTGCTTAAACCGCATGAGCTCTACAATGGTTATTTGTTTCTGTACATAGAAAAATTTCTTAAAAATTGTAATTTTAGGTCATCCCAATCATGGGCTGACCCATTCTCCAAATTATAGTACCAACTGAAGGCACTATCCGTCAAAGTCTTGTTGAATTCCCGCATCAAAAAGTTGTGGTTGTTTACTTCATCATACCCTAGCTACGGAAACATCGACTCTACAAACCTGGCAATATGTTCCCTGACATTTCCTTTCTCCTCGTTATATTTTAGAAATTATGGGGGATGCTCAATATACCCTGTCGGGTAAGGTGGAGTAAAATCTAATTCCGAGGGTCGGGATGTCTGTCTGCGATGTTGATTGATCACATTGATCATATCATCCTTCGTCATGTACTGCCTCGTGGCATGAACTTTCTGGGGTGTTGTGATATACTGCTGTATCGGCGGTGTGTATGGTAGAGAGATTGGTTGATGCACACTTGCATCGTGCAAAGCTGGCTCTGGTGGCAGGTGCTGGCTCACTCGCTGGACATGGCTTGGAATGGTTGGCATTTTCACCTGTGAAAATGATGAGAGAGCAGTTGGGATAATGTTTGTCTGAGGTTGGCTTGCTTCCAACCTAGGTTATGGCACATCACCACTATTTTGGGCCTCCAAGTTGATTATTGGAACCGATTGACTTTCCATCGATGGAGTTACAATCTGGTTCTCTTTGTTGTTGTTGTCATTGTTGTTGTCTTCCACCCATGCTTGTTCCCCCTGCAAACTTCCTGGGAACATGGCCTTGAAGGTGGGAATCTGCATCAACTGCTGGTGGAAATTCCCCATTTCCTCTTGTTTCCTCTGTATTTCCAGCATCATGGACATCATCATCCTTGCCATTCTCGTGCTTCTTTCAATGCCTTGAGCATCTCCAGTTGCATAACATTCGTCTGCTCTACGCTTGCATCCTCACCTTTCCTTTGTGCGTTGGTTTGTTGTTGATTGGCCATATGTGGTGATGTCGAACTCCCTTATGAAGCGTCTTCAATAAGTGGTTGGTCAAAATCTAGGTTTGCGCCTCAAAATACGTGAGTTACTTGCCTTGGAATTGGATCCAGTGAGGTGATGCTATTTGTTGGTGAAACAGCTCTTCCTGTAGTTCTCCCACTTCGAGTTGTGGGCATACCCTTCACGAATTCTACACCTCCCCAGCAAAGTCGCCAAATAAATGTGAGCAAGAAAATCGTGCCTTGCCAGTTAGGGTTTCGTGTTGGCTGAGGAGGAGAGAAATCCACGAAGAGCACGAAATTGATTGGTTGATTAAAGAGAGGGAGAATGACAGGTGGGCAATTACTCCAACGACGCTGTGACAGAACTCCTAGAATCCGGGAACCGTGTTAGGGTAGCAGAGATTCCAAAATCCTTCTTGAGTCCTTCAAGTTGAGAGAATGTCCAAACCTTTTAGTGCTTTTTAGGTGGAATATCAAAGCCTTAAGTCACTAAAAGAGTCCTTTGATATTCCAAGTGTCCAAGTCCTGAGTCTGAAGAGAGGCCCCCTTCCCAATGGAATGGAAGGGGTATTTATAGGATTTTCTGGAAAGTAGTCATGTGCAAGGCACATGCTTTCAAGGAAATTCCAGAAATACCCTTTAGTCATTAGAATAATACCCATATTGTCCTGTCCTTCTAGCCACCAATCCAATCCCTCAATCAATTTCTAAAATGTGCCGCATCCACGAGTCTTCTGCCTAGGGACACTAGAGGCTTCTCCCGGGTCTAGCACATTTATTTCTGACTTTTTCTTCTTCATTTCATTAGGTTATGTGAACCCTAATTTGCACATTTAATGAGATCGTGGAACCCTAATTGCGCATTTAATTCAATTAAGTTATGTGAACCCTAATTTTACACTTGGGCCCACACATAATTTCCCCACACATAATTTCCTCGTCAATTGTAATCTAGCAATCTAGCAATCTAATATAGTTTTATATTTAAAATTGTCGTAGTTCTTAGTTTTCTAAAATAATAAATTTTATAATTAATAACAATTAGATAGTTTCTAATATATAATTACATATATGATATATAACAAAACATCGTAATTTGTGTAATTATTAAAAATAATATGTACAATTTTTAAATTAATATTAACTATATATTTTTATTGATTTCAAAAAAATAAAAATTAATCTTATATTTCAAGGAGGGGAGTGTTTTTTTAGTTGAATATACAAGGTAATGATCAAGTCACAAGATGTGAGAAATGACTTGATTGACTTGTGCACCTATCTAATGATATTTTTAATTAGGTCTAAATATAGATTAATATTTTTAATTTTTAATTTTTTTTATTTTGGGAATTGTCTTTTTAATTTGTTTTTAATTAGGAGATTATTTTTTTATTATGTCTAAATTGATAGTGTCACGTCAGAAAATTGATGACATGACATCAACACATGACTAAAAAATATTTACGTATAATATTGAATTTCATTTTAACAATATTCAATTAATTTTTTGTACAAAAAATGATAAATATAAGACTATTATTAATTTAAAGTAAATTTAATGATAATTTTAACCTTTTTAGTATAAAAAATTAATTATAATAATATAATAATAATAATTGTTAAAATAAAATTTGTATTGCATACATACATATGTGCTGTTTGTTTACATCTGATTGCCTCTTAATGGACTGCCTCTTATTCGCTAAGAGGCATGATGCTGTTTTTTTGTTTTTTGTTACATCTGAATGCCTCTTAATCAGTAAGACAGAAAATGAAATCTTAATAATTAAGAGGTACCTCTTAATGAATTTTTTTTGCTAATTTTTTTTATATAAATATATTAAACAATATTATGCACTCATTTTTATTAAATTGAATATTTAAAATTATTAAATAAAATTTTATCCTTTAAAATGGTAAATGGGTGTTATTAAGAGACAACTTACTTTTTAGTTATCAAATAATTTTTTAGATTCAGACCTCATAACCATTCAGATGATCTAATTTATTAAGACCTCATAATCATTCAGATCTTAATTTCCAAATTTATCAAACACAACTATACTGTCCACATGTTTTAGTTCAGTGGGCTCACGAGGTGAGAAGGTCCATCTAAGATCCGCTTCTACGAAGTGTCATACTTTCTTTTCATGAAGTTTTTGTTTTTTGTAACGTTTATTATAGTATATTTTTTTTAATGCGGGATTTATAATGCATCATTTTTTTAATAACAAATCTAGCAAAAAGATATAAATTTCATAGTAATTAATTATGAGGGTGACAACATCGTGAAATTTAAATCCCATCCACACCTCCATATTTTCTATGTTCACGAATAAAATTATAAATAAGTCAAACCAAAGCTCAACTCGAAACGTTAAATTTATAATTGAATTTGAGTCGAATTCGAATTATATTTAAAAAAAATCTACTCAGATTCGACTCGACTCAAATATTTATTACTCAAATTCGATCAGATTAATATTACAAAACTCATGCTTTGTATGCTTATTAACGCCTATGGTTGCCGTGTGTGCTCAGGCTTAGGGTAAAGCCCATGTATTTGCTTTTAAATAAGAGTAATGATAAACAACTGTGCATGATGTCAGGTCTAAAGTCTTTAACTTAGCCAGAATTAAGAAGTGAACAACAGGAAAGTGGAGTATTACATGCCAGTGTGGAGACTGCAGTTGAAATTAGTCAGACAAAGGACGTACTTCCTGTTGAGCAGTGCCGAACTTGAGCAATCGAAGATTCTAAGCATTCTGAAAAAAGTCGAGATCTTACAAGAAGAAAAAGGGAAATCGAAACGGAGAAGATCTAGCCAAGACATGTTTTAAACCTTCGTGGCTCGTGTCATGTGACTCAAAGCACGTAGCTCGCGGCTAAAAGCACGAGGTTTGCGACTCAAAGCATGAATCTCATGGCTCGAAGCTCATGGCTCAAATCACGTGGCTCGTAGCTCAAAGCACGAAGCTCGTGGCTCGAAGCACTTGGCTCGTTGCTCGTGGTTCATATCTCAAAGCATGTGGCTCGTGTCTCAAAGTACGTGGCTCATGGATCGTGGCACATGGGTCGTGGCTTGCGGATCTTTATGTATATCTTAGAAATGAATTGAGGAGTGGGGCAAAAATATTGAGAGTCACAAGTTTCTGTTTGGCGTATGGTGTTTGGGTGTGACAAAATTTGTATACTCTCTTATTTTAAGTTCCTTATAAATAAGAGACTGGGGAGCAATGTTGGGATGTGATTATTTGGGTCTAGCCATGGTGCAACCCAGTCTATTTAATGGTCTGGATCTGGTGATGGCCCATATGTATTTATTGTGACAATGGAGAGTCCTTATTAAAATAGGATTGTGTTTCCTTATTTGGTGGAATAATGAGGTTTAATTAGGACTTCTACTCTTAATTGGATTCAGTAGTTATAAGGTGATTCTACAAAAGGACTCCTTCTCCTAGTTGGATGCAGATGGAGGTGACTTCTATATATACGGCTACAAGCTGGGATTTAGACACAACATACACAGGAGATACAACACAAATACACAACTTGTACTCCCAATATTATTATAGTGGATTACTCTCTCTCTCCGTGGTTTTTTTCTAATTGGATTTCTACGTAAATTCTTGTGTTCATATTTATATCTCTTTATTTATGTTTGTGTGAATGTATTTTGTGAGTTTGATATAATCAACTACTCCATCAACCGTTAGCGCGATTTTGGCCTGCTGTTTTGGTGATTTCGTCAGGCGTACAAAATTTGGCGTTAACATTGGCGCCGTCTGTGGGAACCAAGACACTTGTTCTAGTGTCGATTTAAAATCACCGATTTACTGAAGAAGATAAGTGATTCTTTTTTATTTACGAAATATATATATATATATATATATATGCCAGCAAAATCATGACTTTTCGTCAATTATTATATACGGATTTGCTCAAGTCTCAACCAATGAAAAAGAATAGTAGTGGAATATATGACTTTTTGTTAATTATTATACATGTGAAGTAATGATAATACCTACTTTTGAGCACTAAACACTTAGCCTCCATTGTTAAACCTTGTGAACGGCACGTACTTATTCTCACACCGGAGTTATCTCCCGGCGGCACAGGCCGTCAAGCTTCTGTGTTATCTGTTATTGTGCAGGTTCTAGCGCGTGAATTCTGTGATTGGACGCGCCGACGAAACTTGGCGTTAACAGAATTATATTCAAACTACTCTCGAGCTTCAAATTCAAGCTCGAATTTGAGTCCCCATATAATAACTAGTTTTATAATAAATATAATTATAAAATAAATTTGTTATTTTATATAGAAATGAGAAAATATATTTACTATTACACTTTACAAATATAAAATCATAATTAATATTAGAAATAAAATAATAATAATTAATTATCCTAATTTAATTTAATTTTGTATATATTATAAGAGAATGTATTGAGTATCTAATCAAATCTGTATCAATCGAATATGTATCGAATTACAATCGAGAATTCGAGTAATTTGAATCTTAAACGAGTCGAGTATAACATTGTTTAGATTCTACTCATATTTTTTTTGAACTATTTTTTATACTCAAATTTAAATCATAATATTAACGAATTTAAATCTCATTTGTATTTTTTTTCAAATGGAGCCGAACTATTTAATTCGTTTACAGACTTATTCACGGGCACTTCCAAGAAAGAGAAATAAATAAAACAAATACAATTATTTCTCTTACATGTTATTGGACTAGATTTCCTTAAACTTCCGCCATATACTCCAGTAACTCCACATTCCACATATTCCACATCAATTTGGTTGACCCGTCAGTTTATAAATTAAATTGTCATGTCTACCACCGTGTAGACCATGCCACACATTTTCTACATTCTTACGAAAAGACTAGCTCAGTCGCATAATCTACATTCCATAGTTTACTCGTCATTTGTAGTCTTGACAATCTAATATAGTTTTATATTTAAAATTGATGTAGTTCTTAATTTTCTAAAATAATAAAATTTATAATTAATAACAATTAAATAGTTTTTGTTGGGCCATGATATTTCACATATTGAACTGAACGGATTGGGCTGAATCATTTGGTTAGTCCATTGGATCATTATTATTGCATCCTAACAGTTGTTGGGCCAAGTCATTGTGTTATTCTTGTTGGGTCTTTAAAGTATTGGGCCGGATCAGCGGGCTGACCCATCAGATAACTAATTATCTACAACTTTGACTAGTAATGATAACAAAGATGACAGTTGACTGCTGTCTTCTGCTATGCATTAATGTGGATGGAATTTTAGTCGGCGGGTGGTGGAGAACCGTGATCAGTGGAGCAGGTGAACTGCCTGTAATCGGCTAAGATCGCCAGAAGTGGGGGACTATGTCATTGAGGAGTAGGTGGCACGGTAAATCGGGAATGAGAGTATATGATAGCAAGGATGTCATACAAAAAGGTAACTGATATTTTATCTCTCTCAATACTCTAGATATTTTTATCCTCCATTGTTAACCTTGTGATCGCCTGTACTGACTATCACGCAGGAGCTATCCCCTGACGGTTGAAGCCGTCAAGCTTTTGGTGTTGTCGTGTTTATTGTGCAGGATCAGTCGCGTTTTACGTGATTGGGACGTGGGGAAGAATCTTGACATTAACATTGGCGCTAGAAGGAGGGTTGTGTTCTAGTGTTCTTGATTTTTCAATCACAATCTGTTCAGTTGTTCTACTCGGTAGTAAAAGTACAGTAATACGCGTGGTTGTATAGTAGCACACGGTATTGATTATTGATGCTTACGTGAGAAGTCACTCAGTTTTGTTCCATTATTGCTTTAGTAATTTTTGCATAGTATCTCACGTTATTTGATTCAATTATTGTCGATATTTTATAAGATGACAGAGTTATTAATATTATTATTTGTAATATTAACGATGTCTAGAAGTTCTTTCAAGGAGAGGTTTGGTCACCTAATTGCGCGCCAATAGGGAGAAATCTTTATTGAAAAGCCCCCTCTTTCCCGGGAACGACCTGGTCGATTAATATTGTGAATTATAATAATGATGATAAATGTTGTTAAATATATTGAGGTGTCTTTTTATGAAGTCACGGAAGTTTATATATATATATATATATATATATATATATATATAAATTTTATTTTATTAGTATTATTAATGTAATAAAACAGAATTTTTTTTATATAAAACAGAATACTTTTATAAAGTTATTTGTTTTATTAGACTATAAATAAAATATATTATATTCTATTATGCATAGTATTTTGTATAGTAAAATCTTTTTATATAAAATAGAATACTTTTATAAAGTTATTTGTTTTATTAGACAATAATTAGAATATATTATATTTTATTATGCATAGTGTTTACATAGTGTCTGCATTATGTTTTGCATAGTAAAATCTTTTTATATAAAACAGAATACTTTTATAAAGTTATTTGTTTTATTAGATAATAATTAGAATATAATATATTTTATTATGCATAGTATTTGCATAATACCCGTATAGTGTTTGCATAGTAAAATCTTTTTATATAAAACAGAATACTTTTATAAAGTTATTTATTTTATTAGATTATAAATAGAATATATTATATTTTATTTAAAAGATTTTGTTTTATTAGAATATTTTATTAACATTGCATAGTAAATCAATATGGACCGTCCGTTTAAAAGTAAATCAATATGGACCGTTCATGAATTAGTTACTATTCAGTCCATTCTCCTATAAATAGAAGTTCATTCCTTCATTATTTCTTACGAATTCACTGAAACTCTAGAGAGAGAAACTATAGAGAGAAAGAATAAAAGTATTCTGCTACCTCACTTTTCCAATATCCAGTTCTTCTAAGGTAAGGGGTATTATTTCTTTCGTATTCATGAAGAGAACTTATGTTATTCCATTCTTTATTATTCTATCGGAATAACCTGTATACGCGGGCTACCCTATACTTGGTGAAATTCTTTTATTATTTCATTCTTTATTATTATGTTGGAATAACCTGTATATGCGAAGTACCGCATACATGGTGAAATTCTTATGTTATTCCATTCTTTATTATTCTGTTGGAATATCCTGTCGGTGCGTATTACGCCTGAATTGGTTCCATTAATTATTATTCTGTTAGAATAACCTGTCTGCGTGGTCTATCGCATGCATGGTAATTTCTATTGTTATTCCATTCTTTATTATTATGTTGGGAATAACCTATCTGTGCAGTTTATCGCACGCATGGTGAATCCTTCTGTTATTTCATTATTTATTATTCTGTTAGAATAACATGTCTATGTGGATTACCACATGCATGGTGAATGATCCTTTGTATTCATTCCTTATTAAATTGTGAAAATGGTCTGTATACATGGATTACCGCATGGCGGGCGAAAATTCATTTGCAGTTTCATATATTCTATTATACTCAATTGGTTAAAATTTTGACTTCTATACTGCATGAAATTAGTGGAATATCCTTGATATTTGCGCTTCATCCAGTATCTTTTCATGGAAATATTCTCCTGAGCATTCTTAAATTTTACTCTACAAAGAAGTATCATGTTGACAATTTGGATGTTATTAGTTCCTGGATAAATTAATTCTTGAACTTGTTTTATTGAATTCTTATATCATTGTCATCATCCTCATGTTTATTTTATGTTAAAAGTCATCTGTGGCCTGTAGCGTATAGATGGACTTGGTATGATTATGACCAGGGATTAATCGGTATAATCATGACCGTAATGTTACAAATGATGTGGTAAAAGTCCTCATTGGCCCGTAGTGCATTGATAGACAGTTGTTGGCATGATTATGACCATGGATGAATACACGAATATCATTGGCCCGTAGTGCATGGATAATTTGTGGTTGTGATACTAATGAATATCCTTGGCCGTAGTGCAGGGATGATGTGGATTATTTATTAAGCTGAGTCTCAGCGATAAAAGTGATGAAAGGCCTTTTAAATCATAAAAGATAGTAGATTTTATTCTCTACTTGACTCTTTTGATGGATTGCTTATTCCGCTACAATTAAATGTGATGTCTATTGTATTTTATCAGTTTAACATTGTTGAAGACTAATGATAATTTATTCTGCATTATTTTAGTCATAATATTTCTTACTGGGCTAGTTGAGCTCACCCTTCTTTCACTGTTCTCTTCAGGAAATAAGAATATAGCTGGGACGAGTCGGGGAACAGAGTGACAGTCCAGATGATAGCATTAGTAGTCCTCACTATTCTATTAAATATTGTGACAATAAATGTAATGAGAACTCCTTTGAGTATGGATATTGTCTAGATGACAATATTCTTATTAAAACTCTCAGTTTATGTTTTGTCGTATTTTACATGACTGTTATATAATTAAGTTGTATTTGAATTTTGTACCATGTATTTGACGACTCAAGATGGGTGATGTATATCTATTTTGGGGGAGTCACAGAGTACGCACAATGAAATCGGGTACAAGGGATCTAGTTCTCTTATTAAGATTCGAAAAGCATGACTATAAGAGTTCTCTGGTAAATGTAACAAGACAAACATCTAACACAAAAACTGGATGAGGACTACCTGAATATTCCGAACAGAGCTTGGAAGCTGCCAGTAAAAAATTTCACATTGAAAACTAGCCTTCTATAGGCAACAAGATCAATCATTGTATCTACTATTTTCTGAATCATGGCAGATAGCAGCAATGAAACCATAGCTACCAGACCAATTGCAATTTCACGTGAGCTCCCCATAACAGAATAAATAAGAGGCGGAAAAACACTTGTGTCTACACAAAGAAGAACAAACATTGTCTTTCTAATGCCAGAGAAGTTTCAAACTTAATATTCTCGCTTCATTTGTTACCGAAAGTGCTAAATTCAAGTAAAAATTGATCAACAAAGTTTCAGAAACTTACATAAGCCATATTGAGGATCAAGTTTTGCTAAACTAGCATATCCAATACTCTGCAATAATACAAAAACCATGTAGCTCAAGAGCAATTATAAATGAAACAAAATTAAAGTCGTCACTTATTATGCATTACCTGAGGGATGCAGAGACTTGCTAGAGTTAACCCGACCATTAAATCATTCTTATACATTGATGCTTGATAATTTCTGCCCCAACTAAGGCTCTTAAATACGAACAAGTAGTACAACATTCACAAACATTCTCTATCATTTCAAGATGCGTAAGAATAACAGAAGAAAAAACACCAAAACTAATAAAGAAAAACTGCAGTTTATCCGCAGTCTAGCTTATCATTGATCATAAAATCATTTAGGGTGTAATGATCAGCTTGATCAAAATTTATAATCCAACACTAGGAAAACCACAACAAATTACCTGTAAACTTATGGACATAGAATCCAAACAAAACTATCCTATTGTAATATTCTTAGAAAGGGTTATCTCTACCACAAGTTGAAACACTCACTAAAAAAAGTAGGTTACTAGAAAATTATATTAACTACACAAGTCAAAATAAATAGATAACATCCTAATTCAAATGTAAACTATCAAAATAATTCAATCTAGTATGTTGAAGAAATTGTAACCTAGTTCAACTGTTTCAAGACTCCATATCCTTAAGATTAAAAATGTCAACATACGTAGATCTGGACTCCCTCACCCACAGAAATTATCCAGAACTAAAGTTTTGAAAAACTTGGAGTTATCCAAACTCAAATCTCTCTCCAAAACACCAAAATTGCACTAGTTTTCAACACAAGCTCTCGACTTTCAAATTAAATTAATGAAAACTACTACACCCAGAAACTGAAATTACACCCAAAATCTCGAAATACAGGGTTTTATGTCACAACAAAAAATCATCCACCCATTATTCCTTTGACAAAAATGGGCGGTCATATTTGTTATACTCCAAATTAATGAATCCAATCCATACCTTCTTATGTGATTCTTCGTCACCACCGACTCTATCCGAGTTGTGTTCCTCCAGCAACGAATTAGACGATGAAGAACGATCTTCACTAGGAGCGTCATGTAGACGAGCTTCGAAAGAATAAGGCAGATTAACGTCGCCAGAATCTATGGGCGTAAGCGCAATCTCTAGCAGCTGAATCGTCTTACAAAAGAGCTTTATTGTAGGGTCCGACATTAGTCTTCCGCCGACGAGCTTGGGATAAAGTAGGGGAACATTAGAGGCAGATCGGGGAGGGAGAGGACTTGAGAGGAAGAAGATTGGGGGAAAAGTGAAATGATTTGGGAAAAAATGGGACGGTTTTTTCTTTAAAAAAATATCTATACCGACGGCCAGATGATGATCATTGCTATATATACCCTATAGCGAGGGTTCCGTGCTGACCGTGTTGCTATAGCTCGTCGCTATATGTCGAATTTCTAGTAGTACAAGGACAATCCTCGAAACGTGCTTTTAAAAAAACATCACATCTTAAGATTATGATGCAACATGTAAAATAGCATGACCTCAAGCATAAACAGGTAATTTTGATTTCATAATCAAAGGTCAGGAAATATATTGAAGTCCCTTGATAAGTGATTCAGCTACATCATTTTGAGTATGTGCATGTGCAACATGATGTTTAACATAAATTCCAATTAACATGCAATATTCATCAAAAACTTGATATGTGAATTTTACCAGCATTATCTAAATAAATTTTCCTAGTTATATATTCAGGAAATTGTATTTGCAACCTAATTATTTGAGCAAGAAGTATAGGAAATACAATATTTCTAGTTAAAAGAAAACACATATGTGATCATCTGGTTAATGCATTAATTAAAACCATAAAATACTTGAATGAACCACACATGGTGGGTGTATTGGTTCAAATAGATCAACTTGAATTCTTTCTAAGAAATATGAACACTCAATAATAATCTTTAAATGTGATGGTTTGGTAATTAATTTACTTTGATATAATCAACATGTAAAAGAATCTTCTAGTTCTTTAAGGGATGTTCATGAGAGTTTTCAATAATTCGACGCACCATTATTGATCTTGGATGATCATGCCAAATCATAAAAACATTTGGATCCGAACACTTTTAGTGCATTGTACACTTCTGGTGTATTACAACATGTGGTTCAACTATTCTCATTTTAGTATAATATAACCTAGAAGAGAAAATAGAAAGTTTTTCTAATATGAGCTTCTGACATGATACTATTGAAGTAATATAAAGAAATTCTTCATTGTCTTTGTTATTGGTTTTAATATAATAACCATTATAACGCATATCATTAAAGTTGAGCAAATTTCTGCTTGTCTCAGAAGAATATAAAGAATCATCAATACAAAGTTTTGTGTCCTTTGACAACATTATAATTGCTCTTCAAGAGACTTTATTAAGTTTGATGAATAATCGCTCTTTTAGAGCTTCTAATTAAGTTTAATGAGCTTCTGACCCATACATCTTTATATATGCAAAAACATAAATTTAACTTTATTACTTGAAACATAAATAAAACATATAATAAAAATACTTACTATAATGCCATAATACAATGAAATAAAAATAATTAATTGGTATGAACATTTCTATCAACATCATCAAGGAAATCATTTATATCAAAATTAATTATATCCACTCCATTTGAAAAGTCAAAATAATTCATGGGATCTTCAAGATCATTATGATCAATAAAGTTTATTTCAATTCCATTTTCTTTTCTTTTATGGAGTCTTGGTACAAATCTACCAAATGTTTAGGAGTACGACATGTACATTCCTTTTTCTATATTGATTATTTTTTTTCACGCTCACTACCATAACCACAACCGTAATTTCCTCTATAATTATCAAATGATGTTTCATTCACTTCAGGGAATGTAGTAGAATAAGCCGGACGAGATTGTTGATTTTTCAGCAAAAACTCATTATTTTGTACAACCATTAAAAGTCATAATATCACTTCTGGGAACATAGTTTCCTTTATCGCTTCAGGAAATATTTTGTGAACTTACGCTCTCGATATTGCTGCTTCAGGAGTATATTCGAGACATGAAATATAATAAATATTTTATCTAACATGTCTTCATCATTTCATAAGACAAGTGAGTCTTTTACTGTAAAGTACTCTGATTTTAATTTTCATGGAGATGATAGCGAATAAAATCATTAATTTTGCATGATCCTACAGGGATGCCTGACTGTCAACTTTAATTATATCTCCAAAATTCTTTGCCTAATCTCAGCAAGAGTCCATGACAAATAATTCTTACTCGATATAAATCAAGAGCAATAAATTCAAATTTATAAGATTTGACATCTATATAAATATATAAATACGTAAGAAATTAAATAACTAAGTACAAATTTATAAGAAGATAATAAAAATATTTACCCTTTTCTAGTCACTTTCAAAGTGGGAGAATTGGGAGGTGGAATGATTATTTGTTTATACTAATACTACTATATCACAAAAGTAGTGTACTTACGTAATTTGTATTCTCAGAAACTTCAGAGTTGTCCATTATCATTATTGTCTCACGCGTCTTTTGTTAAACAAAATGTTTATATGTATATCAAATTTAATTGTAATGAAATAATACTTACAGTGAGTTGAGAGAACCTTTTTTTTCTTCCCAAAATTTGGTAGAGCTTCGTGCTGATAACGTATTATAAAAGAATACTAATATTAAGAACAATGATTAATAAAAAGAGAGAATATCCTCCTTATATTTTCATGTAAGTTATAGTATATTTGTATGTCTATCATTCTCTTTACAATGCACACCTTTTTTTTTTCTTTTTTTTAAAAACAACTAAAAAAAAGTTTAATATTTTATGGAACTAAAATTTTTATATAATACAGTGTTTTGGATGTGATTTAGATACGTATAACAAAATAGGTATGTACAGTCTGTGCAGACTGTACATATATTTTTTGGTATACGTATCAAAATCACATCCAAAACACTTTATTATGGAAAAATTTCAGTTCCATAAAATATTAAACTTTTTTTAGTTGTTTTTTAAAAAAAAAACAAAAAAAAATCCCGCATTTTAATAAAGTAAGGAAACCCTTACCTGATTCTTTCTATATATATATATATATATATATATATTATAATTTTATAACACATCCGTTATTTTCAAGCCGGGAGAATAATAACATTACTCTTACACATAGCCCACATGTCCTAGTTTTAAGGGCCCACCGTGTGGAACATGCCATACATTTTCTACGTTCTTACGGAAAGACTATCTCAATTCTCAATCACATAGTCTACGTTCCATAGTTTTCTCGTCAATTGTAATCTAGCAATCTAATATAGTTTTATATTTAAAAAATTGATGTAGTTCTTAGTTTTCTAAAATAATAAATTTTATAATTAATAAAAATTAGATAATTTCTAATATATAATTACATATATGATATATAACAAAATATTGTTATTTGTGTAATTATAATAAATAATAGGTCCAATTTTTAAATTAATATTAACTATATATATTTATTGATTTCAAAAAAATAAAAATTAACCTTATACATTTATCCAATTAATTTTTTGTACAAAAAAATGATAAATATAAGACCATTATTAATTTTTTTAAACTAATTTTAATGATAATTTTACCATTTTTAATATAAAAAAATAATTATATTGATTATTGATGATTATGAAATAAACTTATAACTCAGGGTATTAATCTATATTTAGGCCTTATTTTTTTTATACCAAAAGGATAAAATTGTCATTATATTGATTATTGATGGTTATGAAATAACAAGATTTTAATTAGTAGTATATTAATACATTTTAAAATATATATCATTATATTGATTATTGATGATTTTTTTAAGCTGAGTTTGTAATATATTAAATTTATTTTAAAAAATTAATAATGGTCTTATATTTTTACTCTTTTTGGTATAAAAAATTAATAGAATAAATGTTAAAATGAGACTCAATATTATATATAAGTATTTTTTAGCCACATATTTTTGTCGTGTCATCAATTTTCGATGTGATACTATCAATTAGACGGAATCAAAAAAAATTAAAAATTTAATCCCTAATTAAAAAATCTGATCAGACAATCCCAAAAAAAAATAATAAAAATTCAAGATATTAATCCATAGACCTTTTAATTAACGTGACCACCTTTTTCTTCTATTTGTTTGATTATATTAGTTTTAAAATTAATTTTAATAAAAATATTGTTTAATTTGATTAAATTTATTGATTGTACATTATAATATAAAATTCTAAGATGTTTTAGATATTAACCGATACTTTTTTTTTGTTTTATAATAAAAAATTATTGTTGATTAAATTTATAAATAAAACAAGTACAATTATTTCTCTTACATGCTATTGGACTAGATTTCCTTAAACTTCCACCATATACTACTCCACATTCCACATATTCCACATCAATTTGAAATTGTGGGACAAGTATTTCATCCATGTAGCCAATCAAGTACTCTACATACTGTCACTAGTGCCTCCACAAAGAAGTCTATAAATTAAGCTTAACTTGTGAACCAAAAATTCACAACCTTTTCCTTCTAATTACTATTGCTTAATTAGTCATCCATGACTCCAAAGCTTTCCCCAGCTCTTTTCTTATCTTTCAGTTTCTTCCTACTAATCCTTTCTCTGCTATCCCATGCAGAGATACAGGAGCCAAGTAGGAAAAACCCGTCTTCGCGGGTTAGTTTCCTAAAAGATTTGCAAGGCGCTCGCAAAGGTGTAAAGCTTCAAGGACTCCATCAACTCAGAATTTATCTTCATAGATTCGGTTACTTGAACTCATCTCACCCCAAGGACGATAATTTTGACGATACGCTAGAGGTTGCCCTAAAAACTTACCAACAGAATTTTGGTCTGAAGCCAACCGGAAGCCTCGATGCTAAAACCGTGTCCATGATGATGATGCCTCGGTGTGGGGTCCCGGATATCATCAATGGTACAACTCGTATGCAAGCTGGCAAAATAAGCCATGATCACCACGATCTCAATTCCTTTATTACAGTCTCTCTTTTCAATCTTCAGGGTACCAAATGGAAGAATATGCCCGTTACATATAGATTCGTTACGAGTATGAGTCCCTCTGTTCAGAGTTCTATTAGGCAAGCCATGTCTACTTGGTCTGCTGCAACAAATAATCATTTGTCTTTCCAGGAAGTTAGTTCAGGTGAGACCATAAGCATTGGCTTTTTTAGAGGGGATCACGGCGATGGTATCCCATTTGATGGCCCCGGAAGAGTCCTAGCTCATGGTTTTTACCCACAGTTTGGAGGAGATTTACATTTTGATGCGACCGAGAATTGGTCCACTGCTAATCCATCTCCTCAAGGTTCTATCGACATAGAAAGTATCGCCTTGCATGAATTAGGGCACACGCTTGGACTTCTCCATAGCGATCTGGGAACAGTCATGCAACCAGGATATTATGGAGGAAGATTCACAACACTAACTCCTGATGATATTAGTGGAATCAGATTTCTATATGGCTCCTAAACAAGGAGCTAGTAATACGTAACGGAGCCTTCATTTACATGTCGATGTCAGACACTATATATATATATATATATGTGTGTGTGAATGTTTCTGTTTGATTATGTAATTTTTCTAGAGAAATGTATTTTAATATATAACAACTATGCTTTTTCGTTCCTTATATTTCATTACATAAATAATTTGTCAAGTTGACGAAGACTTAGCTTGATACCACAATATCATACTGCAGAGATGTTAGAGCAAGTAATACTTTTATTAAAGTTGTTAGAAAGAATATTTAACAATGTATATCAAGTTAAAATCAACGAATCGACCAAGGTTATTAATCACAAAAAATTACAAACAAAAAAAGAGTAATGCTAGAGTGAGACAGAAAAAAAATATGGGCAAGAAATCAAGGGTCATTACGGGCAAAGCTTAAAAAGAAAATAAAAATATTAGCTTGAACGAAAGACTTGAGAATTTGATCACTTATTTTCTTCTCACCAAATTGACAAAAGAAATTGGGCCCTTCCATTAATCCCAATTCCCACGGATTAGTTCACAGTCCACATATCAAGATCTTTTTTAAAAATTTATATTAAAAATAAGGTCTTGATTATTAAAAGTGAAGAATTTTCTTCATTACCATAAAAGATACTACTTTTGTCTCGTAGAAATTGACTTAATTTAATTTTTTAAATTAAATTCATCATTTTTATAATAAAAATTTATGTTATTTTCTAGTAAATATGTGGAGAAACTATAAATTATGTCGAATTTATAGCCACCTCTAATTTTCATGGTTTTAAAAATATATATAGATAACTGTGTTTAATTAATTCTTAATTTTAAAATTAGTTAATCTAACTAAAAAGTCAAACTAAGAAAATTTTAAAAAAAGGGAGAGGAAGTATTAAAAACACTGTATAAAAAAATAGATTGCCTTTTGTGTGAGCTGAACTCTACACAAGTAAAGATGTGCTGATAAAGTACAAATACAAGGGAAAAGAATTAAGATGTGCTGATAAAGATGTGCTGGTACTTCCTCAGAATTAAGGACTGAACTAATAACCAAGATAAAGGATAACAAATATTAGCAAGAAATAAAGAAACAAACAGTAAATGTTCGCAATTGTGGACGAATCTAATTTTGTTGTCACATTCATTATCTCATAAACTGCTCCACTCTCATATATTAATGCCAGCTAACTAATTTTTGTCTATTTGTCTATATATATAATTAATTTTTAACTGAATAAAGATTAAGTACTGATAAATACATATAGAATGTGACAGTAATGAGACAACATATTTGAATTCATTTCTTACGTCAAACGTTTATCCAATTCTCACTAACATATCCCTAAATAAGAAAATGGTACATATAAAAAATATAACATAAAGCCTACAAGATTTTTTACTTTCACGCGGAGAACAAATTGAATGACATGTACAACTAAATACTTCATTCGTTTTAAATTATAAAATTATTATTAACTTTTAAAAATTAATTTTACACAATTTCAACTTCAAATTGAGATAGTTCAGTAATAATTATAAAACTATAACTCTTACAATGAGAGGTACTTTTTAAATAATTTACAAAAGTTATTATTGAATTGACTAAAATTAATAGAAATCATGTCAATTTTGAGCTTAAAAAGACTACAAGAAAATGATCCAATAACGTCCAAGAGTATCTGCGATCGCACTATCCGGTCGCTAATGCTATTAGTAGCGACCAGTATTAGCGACCGCAGTTTTACTTGGTCACTCAATACAAGAAAATCGGCTATTTCTGACGGAATATTCCGTCGGCCCTAATCCTATTCAGTCGAAAATATATTATTTCCGACGAAAAATTTCCGTCAGAAATTCGGTCGTATATATTCGCGTCGAAGATAAGTTCCGTCAAAAATTCCGTCAGATATTTATTATCTTCGACGAAATGAACTCCGAAGGATTTTCGTCGAACATAATCTAGCTTCGACAAAATATATATGACGAAATTTTTCGATCGTCGGTTATAATTTACCATATTTTCGACGACATATTCCCTCGGAATTATCCTATTTTTGACTGAAATTTTAAATAATCCAGTATTTATTAAAAATGACTCATTATTAACTCCGACGAAAATTGCGTCGAAGATAACGGAGTTCCGACGGACATGTTCCGTCGAAGGTAACGTATCTCCGACTAAAAATTAGAATATTTCGCTATTTATAAAAAATGATTATTTGTTAAATCCGAGGGGAGTTCCGTCGGAAATACCATATTCCGTCGGAATTAACTATTTTTTTTATAATACAGATTTTAAAAGTTCAGTTTCCAGGTGTTTAAACCCATTAATGTACCTGTAACCTGTCACAACCCAATACACAGTAATATAAACATGTATCTCACATTCAAATATGCAACGTAGCACTAAAATGTAATCTTCAACTTATTATCATTCATATTCACATTCAAATATCCACCAAAACGTATTATAAGCTAACCAATTACAAATATAAGTTAATGTTCCATAAATAATAAACAATATAATTTATAATACTTATACAGACACAATTAGACACTATAATATATACAAATGTTCTACAATACTTATACGTACAGACGCAATTAGACACTACAATAAATAAAAATGTTCTATAATAACATAAATACAAATGAACTATAAACTAGTAAAAGTATCATCATCGGGCGGAGGTGAACGACGCTGCTCTGGTGTATGGAAATCAGCGTCGCCAGTCTGCTCGCCATCGCCACCCTGTTGATAGAATCAAAAATATAAATCATTAGTCGTCCGTATATATATATATATATATATATATATATATATATATATATATATATATATATATATATATATATATATATATATATATATATATATGAGAATTAACAAGCTAGCCTTAATTAAAAAAAACATAAACAATAAGAATACCTGAGTAGGTGGGGGGCGGACGAAAAGCCTCCTCCAAGAGGGTAATCACCATCCGGAGCATCTTGGCGCTCCAAGTGTCGAATTGCTCCCGTGGTAATCCCGTACTCTCTGCAGAGGCCCCTGCTATAATATCTTGAGCAATCTGGTGAAGATGAGAAATGGAAGGCAACTGCCGAAAGACCGGATCGGTACGGAACCTATCCGACACGATCCTTATCAGCCGCTGGAAGATATCGTCTTCCAAGCCAGCGCCCGTATGAGATGGTCCGACATGTGCTCTCGGACGCTGGCGCTGGCTGGAGCCTATAAAGAGATACAAATTCAATTACTAATAATAATTTATATAATATGATAAATTCGGATAATTATTTCATGAAACATGATAAAATATTACCTCCAGAAAGTGTATATGCGGGTGTCCTCGGCAGACCCAACACTCGATATCTGCCAGTACTGCTGGTAGGGGAATCTTGAGACGCGACCCATAGTCTCAGCTCCTCATCCCGATCTAATACAATATCAGGAAGAGGGATGACAGAATCTAACGGCTCAGAACCCCTCCTAATAGCCTCCAGCTCAGCTATACACTCGTCCCGAAGTCTCTGAAATTAGTCCTGTAATGTATTTTATATACGTATATTAATTATATCATTTTATTTACGATTCAATATTACTAAAAGCTAAATAATAAGATGAGTTTTACCTGTATAGCTAAAGCTGCCTAAGACAAAGCAAGCTCGTCCTTAGGCGTGTGGGCTCGATCCCAAAACTATAGAATGGTAGGATCTCAGCCCAAGGTCCTCCCCAATACCTAATAAAAACATTCATAAAATAGGTCTTAAGTATTTGTGTGAGAACTTGACACATAAATAACTAAATACAACGCACTTATCGTCTTCGTCTCCTCGAACGACTGAGAACTAGTGGTGTGTACCATCCGGAGCTGACCACGGTTCTTCTTCGCCTTCTCAAACTTTTTCTTGAAGTCATCAGCCTCCCAGTGCGCACACATAGCCTCCTAGGCTAAATTGGAGACTATGCGGGGCTGATGATCTCTGATGGTGGTCCCGGGCTGGTCCATAACTGCCCGGGCTGCCTTCTGTCGCATCTCATATAGCCATCCAGAGTAATTCGCAGTGACATGATGCTCAATCACATCATCGCCAGCTGACTGAGAGATGCTCGGGTCAAATAGATAATAAGCCTATAACAAAAGATTATTTAAAATTAGGAACAATTGATTTTGTCATCCCAATACAACTATGTAGTAATTAAGATAATATGCTTAACTTACGTGGAACTCCTGCAAGACGGTCTGCATAAAAGTGGCATCATACCGTGCATACTGACTGAATCGCATGCACCCTCTCGGGAGATGCGTCAAACAGATAGCGTGTAGGGTGTGCTTAGCCACCGAGTCTAGTATACTACAGAAAAAGTATAACAATATGTGTTATGTGAATTATGTTTTGCAATAACTGATAGAAATATTATGAATATATTAACACTTACTGTTGGGAAGCGACATCCACTGGTACTGTAAGTGGCACTGCTGGCGGACGACTAAAGATACCGATGTTCGTCCCTCGGTGTCGTCGACGAGGTGCATCTGTAATAATTATATTTATCATAATCAATAATCATTGTAATTAATGTAGCTTGAGATATATTTAAGTCCTAGTTAAGATAACTTACTCGCGCCTGACGAAGAACCATCGTGGCTATCGTCTCTAGTACCGGATCGCCCACCACCTCGGTGACCTCCACCGCTATGTCTAGCCATGCATATCTTACTGCAATAAAAAAATTGGTAGATTATGAATATGTAAGGTTTAACAATATGTGGTATGTACTAATATGAATGCTCATTTTCAATTACGCACGTCATCAAACCCATCAGAATCAACGTGTATATCATTCTCGGATTCAGTATCTTCCTCATCCTCAGTTTCGAGATCAGTTTCGTCATCGTTATCATCCTCAATGATTACATAATCATTTATATGTAAGTTTACCTCGACATCCTCATCGTTAGGTACGTCAATGACATCAGTACTCACCACATCTTCAGCATGGAACACTACGGCCAAAGGGTTGCTCACATCTTCTTGTAACGCCTCATCCATACCAAACATGTTATCATCATTAAATGAGCGTGTTTTAGTAGTGGCTACTGTATACCAGGGGCTTCGAGTATTTACGACATTAGGACCGCTATACACTTGAGTCGCTTGACTTGCTAACACGTACACGTCATCAGACTTTAACACTGACTTGAAATCCACGATTGTGATTCTATTACGACCAACTTTAAACCTTTTTTCAGTATCAAACCAGCTACACTTAAATGTAACTACCTTTGCCGCCGTGATAATTGAGCACAACCACATCCTGTAAACAACCATAGTAATTGGACTCAGAATTTTGGTAGCAACTTCCTAACACCACAACCCCAGAATTGACTGATGTGAGTTCATGTAAGTCATCGACTCTAAATCTGTACCTATTCACGATGCAACCAGGAAAAGAACTAACAACTTTGTAAGGTCCTTGGATAACATCTATAAAATGCTCAGAATTGTTCTCTGCTTCAACCCTTTTCTTAAACCACTGTTGGAAATTAGTATTAGTGAATGTTTCCAATTCTATTGCAGTAAAAGTTGGGTTAGAAGCAAAAGCTTCCTCTTCGAATGAACTGAGATATTAATAAAATGCCTTTAACATATATAGAGATGACTACATTTGTAAATTGTACTAAATATCGTAAATAAGATTAGACTTACGTGATGTATGATGATACTTCGGGCATATTTAGAAGCACGTATGTAGATACAATCTTCAACACTTTGTCGCTTAAGTAAGTCAGCGTCTCATGGCCAAATGGTTTAGCCGGATATGTGAATACATCTAACTCATCATCAACATGAGTCATTGGACCAACAACCTCATTCCTTCCTAAACGGTTGTGCTTCATTGAGACAACATCGTCAAAATACAATGAGCAGAAGTTGACAAGCTCTTCCTCCGTATAGAGTTCAGCAATAGAACCCTCTACACGAGCTTTGTTCTTGACCTTTTGTTTTAATCGATGCATACACCTACGATAAATATACCGACAAATTAAAGTATTATTAATATGAGCAGGATAAAGTAATTAGCAGTTTATATTACCTCTCAAAAGGATACATCCACCGATATTGCACCGGTCCTCCAAGTTTGAGTTCATACAGCAGATAAATTGGAAGATGATCCATCGAGTCAAAGAATCCTGGAGGGAAGATCATTTCGAGCTTGCAAATGGTAAGCAAAATATTCTTCCCCATCTGCTCGACATCACTGCACTTAATTACAGTTGAGCAAATATCTCGAAAGAAATTTAAAAGTTCGGTCAATGAATCTAGAACTTTTTTGGGTAACATCTCCCAAAATGCAATTGTGATCAACTTCTACATGTCTACATTAATACATGACAATCGTGACTCTTGAATCCAAAAATTTTCAATTGGAGTGGTGAGAAGCTGTCTATATCATGGATTAGACCCATATAGAGAGATGATTCATTCCTAGGAGAGAAGTGATCGTTCGCTCATCTAGAGGGTTGCTTAACCTAGAACTTTATTCAACAACTTATTGGCACTCCTTCCGGATGTTTCCATCTGTTATGATGGAACAGTGAGGAATGTCTGCAGTAATTCAATTAACTTTTTATTATTCGAGTATAGGACACAAACAGGAACTACGACCCCTTTTTTTTAATTGTTGCCGAGGAACCGGTTGGAGTATTATTAGCTGCAACTGCTATATCGAAACCTGCATACAAGAAAGAGTACATATATGTAGGGAGAGTATTAATATTTCATTTATTGAAAATTGTGGCAAACTAAGCAAATGCTACTTAGTTTATTTTGCCAATGATAAACTATGAAAGTGGTACTTAGTTTATGAGAATTATTATTTGAAATCTATAGAGACTAATGTTCGATATTCACTCTTACTTGTCAAACGGGTTTCTAATTAAGTTCAAAAGTATATTATTTTATTTTCACGACAACATTCTTATATATTCAGTCTTTTTGAATTGCATTCCAACTAAGCAAATGCTACTTAGTTTATTATTATATTTTCTTTTATTTTTTATTTTGTATTATATTATATCAGTTCTAATTTAATTTAATTTATGGTATTAATCTCTTCCATTTGATTTAATTTATTATTTTAATTTTTTTAATTTTTTTGTATTATATTATATAATTTTTAATTTTTTATTAAATTAAATTAAATTCATTAAATTTAAAATATTTTAAATTTAATTTAAATTAAATTATTTAATTAATTTTAATTTTATTTATTTTATTTAATTTTATTGTTTTTATTTTTTATTGAATTTTATTTTATTCGTATTATATTATATATTTTTAAATATTTTTTTTAAAATTTAATTTATTTATTAAATTAAATCAAATTTGTTTTATTTAATTTAATTATCATTTTATTTTATTAAATTTAATTTAATCAATTTATTAAATTATATTTATTTCATTTATTATATTTACTTAATTAAGTTGCTTAATTTAATTTCTTTTTTAATTATATATTATTTTAGTAAATTTTTGTTTTGTTTTATTTTATTAGTCGGAAACTAATTAAGTTTATTTTACTTAATTACTGAATTTTAATATTAGAAAATTAAGTAACATATATATATATAATAGTTTGTAGGGACCACAAATTTTGCATCTCCAAAATTCTGATAGAATTTCAGTGGGAAATTCAGTCGAAAATATCAAGCGAAATACTCAAATGATATACACTTATAGAAACTGTAAACAAAATAAACCCAAAAGTACTTAATATCAATTTAAACAAAACCCTTCCTAATTTCAGCAACAAAGCCCAATTTCAGTAACAAGACAACAACTCCAAGACCAGTTTCCTAATTTAAGTATATCAAATCATATCAATAACTCACAAATTCTAATTTCAACAATCATATCAAATGTATATATCAATAACTCACAAATTTATCCAATTTTCAGCAATTATATTGACAACTACCTAGTATATCCAAATTTCAGCAATTATATCAAATACCGTATATGAACCCTAAAAAGAATTAGGAAGCACTTACCTTGAACGAGGATGAAAATAAGCCGACAGTGAACAGAGCAGCCTCTACACCTCTGTTGGGGTGGGGGTACTATGGAGGGGGGTGGGGGCCGGGGAAACCAGGGGAAAGGGAGGGGGTGGGGGTGACTGTGGAGGGGGGTGGGGGAAATCGGGGGAAAGGGAGGGGGCGGGGGTGACTATTGCGACTGGCCGGGGGAAAGGGAGAGGGTGGGCCGGGTGGGGGGAAATGCTGGCTGGGGGAGGCAGTGACCTGGGGGAATGATGGCAGGGGGAAGGGGTGGGCGGGGGACCGGTGACCGGATGGGTGGGGGCGGGGAGGATGAGAGAGGGAAGGAGAGTGACTGAGTGAGAGAGAATGAGAGATAAACGACTGAGTGTCTGAAATGAAAAGGCAGAAACTAAAAAGTTTTTATTTGTTATCTCCAACGGAATGTCCGTCGGTAATAAGTCCCTCAAAAATAACTTAAATTCGACGAAACGTCCCACGAAATTAACGTTTGTTCAACGAAACTTGGCCCCAACTGGAGAGGTCTAAGTTCGACGAAATTCCGTCCTAATTAGGTTATTTTCAAGGAACTTATAACCGACAAATTATTCCCTCGAAAGTAATCATATTTCTACCGAATTTAATCCGTCGAGGATACGTCCGTCGAAAATAGCCTGTTTTCTTGTAGTGACTATTGATATTAGCGACTGCATTTCTGTCACTGATATAAATTTCTCGCCATAAATTTGATGCAAATGTTGGCGGGGAGACTTGTTGCGACCAATAAATATTAGTGACCGCTGAGAAGTCACTATTGCATCCACGTTATTAAAAAATAGCAACCGCATGCGGTCGCAGAAAGTGGTCGCTGATCGTTTTTAATCTAATCAGATCCAAGAAATCGAGTAAACCAGAAACGAAGGAAAGAAATATGGAGAAGAAGGAAAAAAAGAGGGAGAAGAGGGAGCCGCTACTACCGCTGCCGCCGACGACCAAGCCGCTGTCGTCGCCCTTTAATTCAGGTATGCATGTCATTATTAATTAATTTTATACAATTTTAAGATATGTATGTAAATTTGTATGCCAACTTCTACTGTTTATTTTATATATTTGGTTTAATTTACATTATTCTTTCCTCAAAATGATAGTAATTGTTGATAGTATATATTTTGTTTTATTCTTCATAAATGTAATGATTTTCTTAGAGAAGCAGTAGTTCTCTTCAATTTGGTAGGTTTTTTGCACAGAGCTTCACTCTATATCTCAATTTGGTGCCTTGTTTTGTTGAATTTTTTTTGTTGGACTTTGAATTTTGTACTTTGTACGTGTGTGTGGGTGGGTGGGTGGGATGGAGGGTTATTTGAAGGAGGAAGAGCTTTTTGACAGTAATAATAATGGGTATTTTTATTATTATTATTATTATGAGTTTTTTTTGTGTGTGTAGTAGTATTATTTAATAATGGGTGCCAATTTAATAGTCATTCTCTCTCTTGAGGATATAATGATATATCCAATTGCCTGTTTCACTTGACTAAAGTAAAATTTAACCTTAGGTCTATTTTTCTTCATTTTTTCTTGTATGGTACTAGGAGGGCATTATATCTATATATGTGTTGGGTAAAATCTAATTACGCACAACACGCAAGTATACGTGGTCAACAAATAATACAGTGATAAATAGAGTATCGTTCCCACAAAGAATTAGTATGAATTTAATCTTAACAATTACCAGTCGTATATTAATCCAAATTTTATTAAACTATCCAATTAAATGATTATAATTATTAAAAACTAAAATTATTAAAAATACCAAACAATCAATAAATATAAAAACTGAATTTTTAAACAATTATTGGAGAATTAGGCTTATAACTTCACCCTAAGCTTCACTCTGATTATTACCCTTTATTCCAATTTAACTCACTATCCCAGTTTATTAATCAAGAACACTCAAGTAGAATTAGCCACCTCTCGATGCACTAACGCCATATTAACTTAAATCCACAATTTAGATAGAATTAAGTTAAACAGCTTAATTAACTAACTCACTATATCTCTATGTGAATTACAATCAAAGAAGGTTCAAGTTTAAGTTCTCTATTCGATTACATGCGATGTTAAGCATATCTCTACCCTAACATTCATCAAGATTCCATTCATTCACAGAATTCAAGAACACATGCTATATTAACTAAGTCTAGACTCGTACTTCCTCTCTCGAATCCATACAAGTCCACAAAAAATTGGTGATCAAGCAATTCATAAATTCAAGCATGAATTAATATAGATAAACTGAGGAATAACTTATTAAACTGAAAATCAAAATTACATAATCATTGTTCCACTTAAAGATCCATTATAAGCCTAAAAAGTAATATAGTTCATCGTCAATGAAATAAAAGCTGAATTAATTAAAGAAAATATCATCCCAATTACAGAAATTAAACTACAGAAGAAGAATAAATCCAGAATCACCCATTTCTCTAGTGTCAATCTGCAATTATTGTGAAAATCCTTCAAAATCTTCTTTCCAATGCTCTTGCTCCAAAATCTAGCTTCCAGATGTTAATTGCTTATGTGTTGTGTCAATCTTGTTGTTTGGTGTTAATAATACGCTTAGACACGTATTCTGATTACAATTCCATCCATAGTTGAGTCCCAAGCCATTGCCATCACTTAAGCTTACGTTTCTGCAGCATTTGAAAAGAATAGGACACTGGAAATTCTCCGTACCCGCACCCCGGCGGGGGTGTTGCTGTATAAATAGCCAGCCCCGGCTGGCATAGCTTCTGTTAACTAAATTTGCACCCCCCACCTCGGCGGGGTTTTTATATAGGAAATAGCCAGCCCCGACTGACATGTATTCTATCAGTTGTCCATTTGTAGCGCCAAACTTGCCAAAATTTTCCAAAAATCCACCCTTTTTGTCCAATAGCCACTCCACCAATCCTAAACACAAAACAAAGTTAAATAAGTAAAAAAAAAACATAAAATCAAGGAATTAACACCGATTAAGCTTGAATTAGGAGCCGATTCGTAGGTATAAAACCTACTTATCAAAATCTCCCAAACTTAAACTGGGCTAGTTCTCAAGCACGAAATAAAACTTAACATGTTACACAATACAATGCAATGACATGTAATACACCTAATCTATATGCCCACGAAATCAACTATTATCGAAATAAATATCGATTTCCACTAACACTTATATTCCCAACACAATGGAAATATTTTTATCAACAATTATTCCTCATTAATATTATAACTCACAATATTGACAACCAGGTCCTTCCCAAGAAAGAGGGGGCTTTCCGATAAGGATTTCTTCTTATTGGCGCGTAATTAAATAACCTAACCCTTTTCCTCGACAGAACTTTCTAGACATTGTCAATAATGAAAATATTAATATGAATAACAGTGTATGTGTCGTCTCAATTATTGATTTAATAATATAAAATATTATGCAGATGATACTGTGACAATAATGGAATCAATAATATGAGATACTATGCAACAACTACTATGGCAATTATTGAATGAAACTGAGTGACTTCTTACGTAAGCGTCAATAATCAGAGATACTGTGCAATACCGTGTGCTACTGTCCAACAACGCGTATTACTGTATTTTTATCATCGGGTATTTCAACAGTTTAACGATAAAAGTCTTACCGTTATTTTATGAAAAAGTTATTTCTGTTGCTTTTTATATCCGATAATTATTCCGTTATGTGGTCTACCAATGATTGTACCGTTATACGAATATTCCCCGACAAAAAGAATATTTATCGACCAAACAAATATTTTATGACCATTTGCTTACTTTGCAAAATTTCCACATATCACCCATAACTATAGCATTATATCAAATTAACCCCTTATTATTCAAAATAATATTTAGAGAAAATTAACTCTTTATTCATAAAATTTAAGTTTTACACAGATTATCCATCCTGTGACACCTAGCATGTTGCACGCTTGCGTGAGCCCTCACCCCGGGGGTTTACATAGGGACATCCGCATGGGAACGTACGTTCTAAACCCACATCACATTGTCCTTCGAGATTATTTCTTATGTGGGCACTTGGTTTGATGATAACATTTTAAAAGGTGATGTTAGGAGTTTTAAATTTTGTCTTAAATTTTAAAAGGTATCTGAAATTGCATTAGTTGACCATTTTTTGTTCTATTAAATGTAGAGTAGAATTCATAGAATCCATGAATGCATGTCAATAATTTTGAGTTTTAAAATTTCTTATTTTACCTTTAAAAAGTTAACAATAATATTATATTTTAAAATGGAGAAAATACTTATAATATAACTTTTCTTCTATATATATATATAATACTTATAGAGTTATATTATATATTGCGAAAGATTTATACTTGAAGGAATTTTAATACGCATGATATTCTTATTTACACATAATTAGGAGAATCAAAGGCATACCTCTTGAAGCGTGATTAAGCCTTTGATGCGGAAAACCTCCTGGTGTTCCTTTAACTCAACAACGTCTCTGAACTATGATCAAGAATGGAGCACTGATTCACGGTACGTAACAATTAGGGTTTTGGTCTCGATATTGGGAGCTCTGTATATTTGGCCAACTGAATAATATTTTGCATCGCTTGATCGACTGACACTACAGGAAAAATCTCTATCCGCGACTAAACATTTCAGCGACCGCACATTCCGGTCGCTGATATTAGTAATAGCGACCGTCATCTGCGACCGGAATTGATTCTAGTCGCTAGTTTATATCAGCGACCGCCTGCGGTCGCTAGCATGAATTTCTCTGCCAAAAAATTATGGCGAAAAGTTGGCGTATTTGTTTTTTGCGACCAATATATATCAACGACCGCCTAGCGGTCGCTAACTCGTCCAAGTCATTAAAAAGCAGCGACCACATGCGGTCGCTGATGGCGGTCGCTGATCGTCTTAAACTTAATCAGACTTAGGCAGTCATTCCTTCAGCAGACGAAAAAAAAGAGGGAGAACAGAAGAGGGAGGAGAGGGAGAAGGGGGAGAAGAGAAGAGGGAGGGAGAAATTGATCGCTGCCGCTGCCCATCTCGACAACTCAGGTTAGTTTTGGTTACTATTGATACTTGAGGTTTTATTTTTAACTTTAATGTGTTTGGGTTCTTCTTGCTCTTAACACGTATTTTTTTGTATGATTTGTGCATTTCTTATGTTTGGGCTTTCTAACTGTGCCAATGTAGAGAAATCGGCTAATCTGTCATTGAAGGGTTATTTCTGTTATAGAAACCTTCATTTTTACTGGATAATTGGCATATGACATTTCTTCAATATTTTCTTAGCAAACCTTTGACCCACATGTCAAATTTTATGTATCCCTCAGTAATTGGTAGAGTCATCTTACAAAATTCTTAGCAAACCTTTGACCCACATGTCAAGTTTTTGTATTCGGGAAATATAATCTTAACTAATCTAAGTGTTTGACCAGTGATATGTCCAAGATGTACTTGATTCTTCACTATTTTGCGCACTTGTGAGAAAAAAGAGGGGAGTAAGGGTATTTTGAACTTCCAGTTCTGCTGAAAATAATTGAGATTCAGTCGAATGATTTTTTATATTTGTCTGCTTATGAGTTTGTTCTAAACTTCATAATAGAAGTGAATTTTTTGTGGGACAGGAACGGTTCCAAAGTGAATTACCTCGGCTAAAAACATATATGTTTCCCAAACCATAAGTTAGGGTTTTAGATCCACAATTTCTAAAAACGTACATTCCCAAACTTCTACATAGAAGATAATAGTGTTGTTGGAGAAGATCATTTAGCCAAGTAAACACATACAAATATCAGTTCATAAAGCCAAAGAAACACATACAAATATCAGTTCAGTGCAATAGCTTCATGTCAGATTATAAAATTAGATTTTACTACTACTGACAAGTAATAACATTTCCACCAAGGCAAGCCAAAAGAGAGCGAGCACACTCTCAATTTCCAGAAACATCATAATGACACTATCCTTGTGTCGATACTATAAATAATTGAGGACAAGAAGTTTTTATTTTATTCAGATCAAAGCTACGGAAGTATAAGCTACCACAAGAACTTGACAATACTCTAATGCTACGTTTGGATTATATTATTCAAATCTACCATAAAACTACAATCACATAAGAACATCCAAATAAAGATTACAAATAGTGAGTAGCTCTTGAAAGAAACTATTCATAAGAATGACATGAAGAAAGATCCATGACTCGCATTAAGCAGATAAGAAATAAATACATCTCGGTGGCTAAAAGATCATGTCTGCATGGTTGATGACTACTAACAATATGTCATTCCCTGCCATATAGAACAACAAACTTCTACATGAGACAGGAAAATAAAGTAATCTCCCCACAAATCATAGTATGAGTAAAGAAAATCAATAAAAGATGGGGACAGTGATCCACATGTAGAAAGATGGGAACTCTGAATTGGTAGATACTCTTGAACTTTTTACTATTTTAATTTGCATTCATTAGTTATTGTTTTGGTCTTATTATATTGGAAATTTGTATATTTCTCTTGGTTTGTGTCTTGGGTGCCTAGAAATGACCATATATGCATGCCGTCATGCATGTGGCTAGTCCATATTATAGGGGAGACTCTGCCAAAAGTTTTTTGTTGGTCGGGTAGTTGCGAATAATTATAATATTAACGACCTCTTTATGTGCTTACTAGTTGCACATAAAAAGGGGTGTGGGTATTTAATACATGACTGGTTAAACCACTCCCCAGCACTTCCTCCACATTTAGTCAATCTACGTTCATATTAATGAACCTCAATTGACCTTGTCAATTGGGAACTCAGTTAATGTAACTGGGTCGGACCCTCCATGGGTGACTCATTTGGATACCCAAGATCCAACATCTCCCACTCGCCCATGGAGGGGACGATGTAATCCTCATATATGCCAAAAATAGCTCAAACCAAAACATGTAAAATCCCTAACTGTCGAACCGTGCGACCGCTGAGTTCACCTGCAATGCGGGAGCTCTATATCAAACCTGTTAGCGCCAACATAGAGACATCTACCCTTTCAAATAAATAATACGGGAGCTCTCATGTCAAACTTAATTAGTTCACATAGAGGCTACAACCCATAAACTCAGAGTACCCCAGACACATTTAAATTTTCACTAGGTTAAGTATCTCTAACCCCTCAGAGAGCCTTACTTAACCACCTTTGGGCCCAAGTCCTTTTCGTATCTCACTTATTACTATATCACAAAGCGTTATAGTTGTCGACAATAAGAGCAGAACGAGGTGAAATCACATTATCTTCATTTTGCCCTAATACTACTCAGAAATGAATCAACTATTTTCCTAGGATCGGTCCTTGTAGTCTCATCAATCCTGACCTTAGGAATCAAAACCAAAGTAGCAACATTAATCCATGTCTTTACAGTATAGTCAAAGATCACAAAGAGCACTTGACGTAGGAACAAAACTTTGCCTACAAAACTCACACGGTGAAGAAGCAGTGATTCATTTCCTCACCTCTTTTACATGGTCCCTAAGCACATGTAACTCACTCACAACATGCTATTCTATAGCCTTGTTGTGCGGAACTTAGAACATTTCAAATTGCTCATTTATCTAAGCGCCATATTGGAAAATCACTTACAATTATCATGTTACGATAGACAATCTCATCTACATGAGCATATGTCCTATGGTCGTGCCGTACAGATCTTAGTTCAGTCGCTTCATAAGTGCATAACTTGAATTTTTCAGATTGCTCGCTTTTTAAGCGCCAAACCTAAAATTTCGTATCCGGATATCAGTACAGGTTAATATAGATTATGGGACATACTATATTTGGTTAATCCAAGTTAACCTCATCTTGGCTTATGCCAAGGTGACATCATGTTCATTTTTCTCGCTACTAAGCGCCAATTGATTGCTATCAAAAGTATCAACAGCTCACTACTTAAAGTGCTAATAAATGAACTGTCTCAACCTTGATCGTTTTTCAAAGCGCCAAGGGTGATTGCTCATGTGGGTGAGCTAATCAACCTATTGACATATATTTAATGTGTGTGCATATCCAATATGCATAATAAACTGTGTGAACTTCTAAAATTTATCATATGTGCTAAGATAACAAAACAAAATTGGAAATAAATGAATCTCGCATAAATGATAAATATCTCGAAATAACAATGAATATCTCTAATACAAGAAAAGTAATGAGTGTTATATAAGGAAATAATATAAGGTACATCAAATCCTATGAAACACTAATGAACTAACATGTCTACAAAAAGCATATTTAGGAATCAACTTCGTTAAAGGATCAGCTACCATAAGACCAGTGGTATGAAATCCAATATCACCTCATTATTTGCAATGATATCTCTGATGAAGTTCATCCTCAAATCGATGTGCTTCATCCTGCCGTGATACTTTGGGATCCTTAGTGTAATCTAGGGCCGCCATGATATCACAATAAACAGTCACAGGATCTGAAGCATGAGAGACGACACCAAGATCCTCGAAGAATCTCCTTAGCCACATGGCTTCCTAAACAACTAACGTACAAGCCACAAACTCCGAGTCCATCGTAGAAAGAGCAACGTAAGTCTATTTCTTGCTACACCAAGTGATGGAACCACCATGTAACAAGAATGCATATCATGAGGTTGACTTACGCATCCCTTGGTTACCTCCCTAATTGGCATCGGAGTAACAAATTAATCGCAGGTCCGACCCTTCATAGCATAACATGTAGTCCAACTTACCTTTCAAATATCGTAAGATCCTCTTGATTTCCTTCCAATGAGTAATCACATTGTTTAACAGATACCGATTGAGATAACCGACTGCATATGCTATATCAGGTCGAGTACACACAACTGCATACATTAGCTTTCCTATAGCATTGACATATGGATAATGGGATATCTTTTTAATTTCCTCAAGAGAAGTAGGGCATTGTTCGGGTCCAATGGCGTCGCCTTTAGTGATAGGAGTGTCTATGGGTTTATAGTTGTTCATCTGGAATTGCACAAGATGCCTTTTAAGGTAAGTCTCTTGAGACAAACCAAGAAGCTTTCTTGAGCGATCTTTGTAGATCTTAACTTCGAGAACATATGTTGCTTCCTCCATGTCTTTCATATCAAAGTTAGAGGACAACCACCCTTTGGTGGCGATAATCATCTCCTTATCGTTCCTAGCTAGAAGGATGTCATCGACATACATAGATAAGATAATAAATTTATCTTTGGACTGTTTGATATATACACAATGGTCTTCCTCAATCATCGTAAACCCATCACTAATGACGGCTCGATGGAATCTCAGATACCATTGTTTGGACACCTGTTTCAAACCATAGATAGAATGTTTGAGCTTACATACTTTGCGCTCTTGTCCTTCCATAATGTAACCCTCTGGCTGATCCATGTATATCTCCTCTGCTAAATCTCTATTGAGAAAAGTTATCTTAACGTCCATTTGATATAACTCCAAATCTAAATGCGCGATAATCGTTAGGATGAGGCGAATTGAAGCAAAACTCCCAATTGGTGAAAAGGTTTCCTCGTAATCAATTCCCTCTTGCTGGGTGTAACCCTTGGCTACAAGACGAGCTTTGTACCTTTCAATGGGACCATCCACCTTGCGTTTGAATTTAAGAACCCACTTGTTCCCAATATCATTTCGCCCAGGTGGAAGGTCAACCAAGTCCCAGACTTGATTAGTCCTTATGAACTCCATCTCTTCTTCCATTACAATCATCCACTTATCACTCATACCAGATGATAGAGCATCTCGATAAGATCAAGGTTCCTCATCGTCTTACGCATCAGCTACAAAGGCATTCCCCTCAATCTCAAAAAGACGATGTGAAATGTTACCCCTTTGACTTCTACGCATTTGAGGAACATGAGACTCTTCATTTGATGGATGAGAACTACTCGAAGGCATGTCACTCTCACTTTCTACAGGAGCCTAAGGAATAACCTCTTCGTCTTCTACTATATGAGTTGGGGCACCTAAATCTTCCTCCATCTCATAAGGTTCATCTTCTTGCTGACATCACCTCCATTAGGGAAATCCATCTCAAGGAAATCCGCATCTTATGACTCTATCTCAGATACAGTCCCATCAGGCTGCTCTTCTACAAACACATAGCCTTTGGAGTGTTCAGAATATCTTATAAAATACACTTCTTACCCCCCGGGCCCAACTTCCCATGCTGATGAGAAGTGTTGTGCACGTAAGCTGCCAATCCCCAAGGCCGCATTCCGCCCAATTCGGGCTTTCAACCGGTCTACATTTCATATGGGGTGGAATGAACTAATTTTGAAGGCACGCGATTAAATATTTATGTTGCAGTCAATAATGCATCACCCCAATAAGAGATAGGCAAATTTGCTTGCGCCATCATAAACCTAACCATGTCTAATAATGTTTGGTTCCTCCTCTCCACCACACAGTTTTGTTACAGAGTTCTAGGGATTGTCAATTGCCTGATTATCCCTTTTTACTTACAAAATTCTTTAAACAAATCGGACAGATACTCGCGGCCTCGGTCAGTTCGAAGTGCCTTAACACTTTTATCAAATTGATTCTCAACCTTAATCAAATAACGTCTAAAGCAATCTAATGCCCCAGACTTATGAGAGATCAAGAAAGTGTACCCGAAGCGCGTATAATCATCTATCATTGTGAGAAAAGAGGAACGTCCATGCCTTTCTTTCACATTCATAGGGCCACATATATCTGAGTGAATAAGTTACAATTGTGTTTCTGCCCTAGTTACTTTACCGAATGATTTTCTAGTTAATTTTCCTGCCAAACAATGTTCACATTTGGGTAGATTGACTTTAGCGAGTGGACCTAAAAGACCTGCTCGAGCTAACCTGGCCATTTTATCTTGTCCAATATGGCCTAATCTAACATGTCATTGAATTGAACCATTATGATCATTTTCAACAAGTAAGGAATAATAATCACTACTATTACTGCTAGAATCAATAGTATCCACAATCATAAAACCATTCATCATAAAACCATGTCCAAAAACATTCGTCCCATGCGAAATTATTACAGAATTATTCTCAAAACTAACAGAATAGCCTAAACGAAGTACTGATAAAACAAAAAATAAATTCTGTCGGACATCTGGCGCATAAAGTACATCATAAAGGATCAATGCTGAGAATCCTCGTATTTCCAATTTATAAGTGCCAATGCTTAGCACATCCACACTGGAATTGTTCCCCATGAATACTTTTCTGCCAGCCAGAACTCGGCGGTATTCCATGTATCCACTCTGATCTCTAGCTATGTGGTTCGTTGCTCCGGAGTCTACAATCCACATATGGAGAGAATGAGCAATGAATACAATGGAACACACTAAACACATATCTTGATCAAGATAAGTGAGTACCTGCTTCGACTCAGTGCAGTCACGAGCGAAGTGTCCTGCCGTGCCACAGTTGTAACAAATCAACTTGGCCTTGTCCTTCTTACCAGAACTACGTTTACTTCTATTCTTCTTAGAAGTACCAGCCTCTGCTACCTTCTGAGGCGCATTAGCATTGGCAATCTCTATTAGTCGAGCCTTTAGGCGTTCATTCTATAGTCATTCAGTCTTTAAACTCTCAACCTCTAGCTGCTCAGCTTCTAAGCGCTCAAGGTGATGAAAAATATCTTCCAAAGATTTAATAATTTCATCTTGAGCTATGTTAATCTTGAGATTATTACAATTGATGGGAAATGAATGAATCACTGCCCGAATTTTCTATTCATTTGACAAAGGGTTGCCAGCAGCTCCTAACTCTTTAATCATATTCGATATAACCTGAAGATGTTCTCTAAATGTGTGCTCATCTTTATTTGTATAACTATCGAATTTGGTAGTTAAGAGATGCAACCTAGCCATGTCCATTTTCTTTTTAGAAAAGAAAGAGGGAGAATCTTATTAGAGATATTCAAGTAGTTTACCACAGTATATAAATCATCTTTGTCGCATGAACCAAATTAACATAAAAATAATAGGACATAAATAAAGAAGGGAGACTTCGCCAGGCATAGGAATCACAATCCGTATAAATGTCTAATTATTTAAATTTAATTTTTCAGTGCACAAGACGTATAATTTAGGGAATAATTTAATTAAATTACTACAATTATGTAATTATAATCTAGGAACAGGGGTATATATGTAATTATAGCATGGTAATTTAATTCCAAGCACCAACAATTAATATCCCATAAATATTAACAAAGGAATTAAACAATAGGTTATATTACTCAATTAATATTCCAGGTATGCTATAAAACATTAAAATGCATCCCAAAAAAATTTAAATAGTATATTAACATTATAAAATATTACTGTAATTTTTTGGAATTTATTTTGATAATTTTGTTAATTATCACAATTAATTAATCAATGCACAAATAGTTGGAAATTAACCAAAGATATCCAAATTTGTTAATTTCTTCCAAAAAATTTTATAACAGTAGTTTATCATCATAAAAGGATAACTGTAATTTTTTAAATTTTTTTGATAATCATGCTAATTATCATAATTAATAAACTATTGCCCAATTAATCGGAAATTAACCAAACCTATCCAAAATAGATAATTTCCTTTTAAAAAAATTACAACAATAACTTAATATCACAATATAGTCACTAAAATTTTCCTGGAATTTTCAGGATATATTTGCCAATTTTCATAATTAATAAGCCATTATTTAATATGTAGAAAATTAACCAAAAATATCCAAAATAGTCAATATTTCTAAATTCCAGTATAATAATTAATTATATGCCAATAATTAATTTCAATAAATTTTCCAAAATTTAATAGTCAAAATTACTATTTTTAAATTAATTTCCATGCTAAAAATAATTAATAAATCATTTTTTGAAAATTAAATAAGAAAAATTTGTCAAAACGGGTCGGGCGCGCGTGTCATCTTCAACCTCCAGCCACCAAAATTTACAGAAATGCTATTTCGCGACTAAAATTTTGAGGACATATCTCACTCTATATAACTCCGATTTAGGCCCATAATATATTGTTGGAAAGCTTACAACGAGTACTACACATACATTCAAAAATCAGTCGAATCGAAAAATCACAGAAAAAGTAATGGTTGTTCAAAAAAGGTTGTTTGCAAACAAGGGTTTCAAATTAATTATCCAATTAAACCCAAATTATGCAGATCATATACACTGTGTTTAGGCTACAATATGCTGCAATATTAGCCCTTAACATTTAATGTATCTAAGTTTCCCATTAATGATGTTTTCAAGCTTTTTAAACATGCAATGATGGCATAAAGTGTAAATATTACATACATAGCATACATGGGATCGTTAAACCTTGCTCTGATACCAATGAAGAAGTTTTAATACACATACTATTCATATTTACACATAATTAGGAGAATCAAAGGCATACCTCTTGAAGCGTGATTAAGCTTTTGATACGAAAAACCTCCTGCTATTCCTTTAACCCAACAGTGTCTTTGAACTACGATCAAGAACGGAGCACTGATTCACGGTACATAACAATTAGGGTTTTGGTCTCGATATTGGGAGCTCTGTATATTTTGTAAAGTCCCCGAACCCGGATACTTGAAACCCGAACTCGGTACTTCACGATACCATTTCTATGAGCGGAAATATTACTAATAATAATAACAATAATGAAAATTATAAACTTATCTTACCTTTATCAGAGTCTAATGCCAAGTACGCAACCTTTACTATATGACATCGTAAACCTAATCTGTTTGCTTTCCTTTTCACTTGTTCTTGACCGATCATTCTGATTGTTCACACTTATCTGAAAACATTTAAATTAAGCAAGGATGAGCATTTGAGTGCCCAACAAGTATTATATATATATATATATATATATATATATATATATATATATATATATATATAAGTTAAAAAAATTTAAATGTTTTCTTTATAATATCCATCTACAACAAGTCAATAGTTGTGAAGTATTCTGAACTGATATTAATAACATAACAACTATCTTTCAAAATTTTGAAACTACTTACTGGCTATAAATAGGTATTAAGTGACATTTTATGAACATTGTTTTTATTTTCAAAAAGGTTTAACAGAACTTCATCTGCAAACCGTCATAACTTACGGACACGGGGGTGATCAGCCCGTTGTGTCCTGTATTGATCAATACTACATTACAAGAACGATGTTATCATTTACTTGTTCTGCCTTGGGCGCATAAAAGTTTTATTTTATCCAACAATAATCTATAATTCAACATATATGTATAACAAAGGTTTATCAACATGTGATTAAATATAATGATTATCCAAGTGAGGACACTTGTATAATCATTTCTAGAAATTAACGAACAGAATATATATCCGAATTATCATATACTAACATGTTGATAATCAAAGGGTGTATATAATATAGGTTTAATCGTCTGTACATTAATAATAATAATTCTGAACTTCTCACTTCTGTCCATTGCATAAAGAAAATGCAAAGTTAGGATACTTGCCTGATGCGCTACTTACAATTCTCAACTTAGTTCTACCCTTTTCTATCACAACCTATCATTAATCAAATCATTCGTTCGATTAGAACAATATAATATAACACATAGTACTACATTTCGCAGTCAGTACATAACCTAATCATCTTATCACACATGTTCTACAATCATGACATCACAAACAAACATCAACACATTCCTAATCACATTATCACACAACCTTAATAACCATTGAATCACAATTAAACAGTTAACTAATCACATTATCTAAGTCCAGACCAATTTCTGAAATATATCGGTCTACCGACATCTTTACCGGGTAATTATCGAGTCTAAGACTCTAAACAGTTGACCAATATCCATTTAGACTAATTAAATAACAGTTATATCATTTTTCATGTCCTTATAATAATTATAAAATAATTATTACCATTTACCATAATTTTTGAAATATCAGAATCATTATTAAATGATTTAAATACCAAACAATTGTATTATCATTAAAATTTAATTAATATTAAACTATTAATGAAACCATTGCCAAAATATTAAAGTTATTTATAATAACTCAAAATATTTTTAAGGTACTTATATTACCCTTAAATGATTTTTAAAACATCTAAAATCATTATTACATAATTACCATTAATATTTAAATATTAATGAACTATTATTTAAATATTAAAAGTCATTAATTATAACTTAAAATATTTTTAATTCATTTATATCCTTTTTAAATGATTTTTAAATAAATAAAATCATTTTTAAAATATTTATTTAACATAATTATTAAATAAACTTAATATCATTAATATATCATTAATATTAAATTATTAATGAAATTATCCTTTAAATATTAAAAGTTATAGTTTATAACTTAAAATATCTTTAAACACTTTATTTTCATTTAAAATGATTATTATAATATTAAAATCATTTTTAAACTAATTTATTTAATATAATTATTAAATAACTTTAATATCATTGTTAATCATTAATTAATGAAATTAACCATTAAATATTAAAAGTTATATTTTATAACTTAAAATATTCTTAAATACCTTATTCTTATTTAAAATGATTTTTAATATAATAAAATCATTTTTAATTCATTTATTTAATTCATTTAATAAATAACTTAACTATCATTAATATTAATTTATTAATAAAAATTATCACAAAATATTAAAAGTTATCAAAAATAACTCAAAATTATTTTCTAACACAATAATATAATTTTTCATGATTTTTCATGAATTAAAACTATTTTAAATAATTTTTCTAATATTGTATTTAAATAAATAAATACCATTTATATTCCAAAAATATTAAATATTTTTGAAATATACCCAAAATAGTTAAAAACTATTTTTCAGACTTTAAAATAATTTTTCATAATTTATTTGGTATTTTTAATAATTAAAATCTAATTTTTTCTAATTTTTAATCATTTTTGGAATTTCAAAAATTAAAAATAATATAAAACCGTCGCTATAGGGTTTAGGCGACAGAAACCGTCGCTAATGGTGTTCTTCATGAACCCAGATTTCATAAGGCAGTTAGCGAGAGGGCACATTTGACCGAGTATAACTCTCTCATCCGAATGAATTTGGACATTCTATAAATTGGGTCTTGTAGTGGTCATGTAAGACTATAATTACCAACAAACATAATGGCTTAAAAACACCAGATCGGGAAGATATTGGCCATCAAAGTAGCTGTCAGAGCTGTTCTTCAAGAAGAACAGTTCGAGGTGCCTACTTTGGACCTATATAACTTGATGATCGTGGCACGTTTTTGTGATCTATCACTTCCAGTGTGTAGAAAACATGTAGTTATACCATTACAAAGCATCATAACACAATAACATCAAAACATGATCACGTTATGGCCGGTCAAACATGAACACGGACACTGCTAAACAAATTTATGGGTTCGGTCATTTCACAGTTTTGGTCAACGGGTTTTGACCGCTTATATCTTCCGATCTACAAATTCTCTGACCCTGATTCTTTTTGCATCTTAAAGATCACATTACAGACTACATATAACAACTTTTAAACAACAAAAATCATAATCAAGTAAAGAGTTATAAGCCCTGACATTAGCCCAAAAATTACAGAGTTCGGTTTTTCAAAAGTTGGAAAAACTTTGATTTTTAGCACTTTGATGTTATTGGTCATGAATTTAACAACCCAGAACATTAATACACTCCTTATTATACAACTTTAAACAATCAATTGCAACAAATAACATAAAATCAAAGGCTTTCTAAAATGAGGGTTTTATACCTATTATGCTTTGATTTTTGATCTTAGCTCTCCAAGTTGTTTGTGATTTGGTTATGGTGAACGTGGGGCTGTGTTTGGGGCTGGATAGTCTAAAAATTTCGTGGGTTAGAGAGTGGAGAGAAAATGATTGAGTGCTTGCACAAAAATGGCTAACAAAGGTGCATTTTTCTCTCTCTAATCTATATATAGAGGTGATAGATGCATGAATTGCTGATCAAGGAAGCCTATTGCTGTCAAATATCATCACATGGGGTTGTTGGGTTTGGTCACCAACTTCCCCTAAATGTCAAAACCTATTCTAGCCTCTTTAATGCTTAAAAGGGTATTTCGATCTTTTCCTTTAATTTCTAGAAATTGTCTTAGAGTTTAGGGTTTGTTAGGGTTTAGGTTTTGAGCACTCTAGGATTTAGGGACCCTTAGGTTTTAATCCTCAAATATAAAGCAACTTGGATTTCCAATTTAGGGTTTGCACAAAATTAAATAAATAAAAATAAATAACTTTTACGTTATAAAATTTTGCAAAAATAAATTTGTTAATCAAATTAAGTTTGTAATTATCTTATACATGAATATTAGGGTTTATTACCCTTAATCACAATTAACTTTGCTAATAAAGCAATTAGGGTTTATCGTACCAAGAATTAGGGTTTCCATAAAATAATTAGGGTTTTCTAGGAATTAAATTAGGGTTCTAGATTTTAGGGTTTTAATTTACTAATTAGATTCACCTTAATTAGTAATTAAAGTCTATCATACCTGATATTAATCATAGTAACACTGTTTCTGACTGATCAAACCTCCGGTTTAGGTTTCCGGATTAGGGTTTTTAATTATTAGAAATTCAAATATAATTAGGGTTTACATTTAAAGTTAGGGTTTTCTATAATTAGCAAAATATTAAATAACACATAACTTATATCATATAACATCGTCATATAACAGTCTTAACTCACAATTTATTTTCAAATTATGGTTTTCCACAGAAAACTAGGGTTTCACCAATTAACATTAGGGTTTTGAAATTAAACACCATAATTGACCAATCATCATCAACACGTGCATACGGCACATATTTATAGCACTGAAAAATAAAAATATAATTAATATTATATTATTACCACCATTCCTCATTCCATAACCAAAAATAGGGTTTATAAAATATTATTAGGGTTTGTCGTAATATAATAAAATAGTTTCACACATTAACATTGCTCACATAATCATACCCATCTATAATACAATAAATAATAATATTATAATATTATTATTCTTATTTCCTGATAAAAATCCGAAATTAGGGTTTAGATTCTATATCTAATTTACCTTTCATAAATAACTTAATTAACTGAATAAACTTCATTTAATAAAATAATTGTTATAATTATTCTAAAATAATTTCATAGATTATTTAAATAATAGTTAATTTTATTTTCATAGAAAATACTTGATAAAAACCTTTCCAATATGGAATTAATTATTATAAAATTATAATTGATAATAAACCATGATACTAAATAAAATCATTTACAATTTCTCATGTAATAAATATATTTTATATTTACCACATAAATACATATACACAATATCTTGTACAAATCCTCATCCTTAAATAAAAAAAAATTTATACACAAAATTTCTTATTTATTTATAAGTAAAATATCGGGTTGTCACATTCACCCTCCCTTATAAGGATTCCGTCCCCGGAATCACCACTTTAAAACCTATACATACCAGGGTACATAACATTCACAATTATTACAAATAGATCTCGATCATGATTGATCGAATCGATCTTTAACTATTCACATAAAGCTTGTCTTTCTGATTAAACGGAAATTTGATTTCTAAAAGAACTCAAATTCCTCCTTCAAAATATTTTATAAAAATAACTTACTATATATAAGAAAATCATATATAAGAAAATAAAAATTGGTTCGAGTAATACCTGGAGTTGCATCCCCGGCTGCCACAATATCTTGAATGGTCGTGTTGAAGACGCTTGCAGTTGGTTTTGTTGATTCGTTCGTTGTTGTTGGTCCCGTTGTCGCCAATGTCCTGTTGCCTTTTCCCCGTATTCACATTCCTTACCTCCATTCTCCTTCTTGAACAGTCTCCCACCTTATTTTCCATTGATCTACACTTGAAACACCTACTATATATTCTTGGATTGAGACAATTGGGAGAGATATATCCCTTCTTCTCATACTTACAGCATACAAACTTTTCTTGCAAACATTTCCCCGAGTGGTTCTTTCCACAAGTTATTACACCTTCTGCTTCTTCTTTTTCACACCTTCTTGCTTCACCTGCACACTTCCAAAGCTATTCACCTTCCTCTTTTCACTCCTATTCCTTTTGCTTGTTTTCTCCTTTATTTCCACTATTAATTTCTACCTTTCAGCTCCCTCAATCTTACCCTTGTTCCTCCTTACCTTGTTATAGAGCTAGGGTTCGAATCCCAGCTCAAACCTTCGTGCCTTTCTTACCTCCGTATCAACTTGATGCGGAGCCAATCTAGTCAACTCATTAAATCTCACTGACATATTCCGCAACTTATATATCCCCTTGCTTCAATTCTAGAAATTTCACCTCCATTCTAGCCTACATACTAGCTGAATAATAATTTTAAAAAAAATAAAGTCTTAAACCTATCCCATGCTACCACACCTGCTCCTGCCCTCGTCTAATTTGCTTTCCACCAAAAATTTTGCCTCACCCTTCATCATGCAGGTGGCAAAAGAGATCTTTTGCCCCTCAGCTATCCTAACTATCACGAACACCTTTTTAATTTCCTTAACCCAAGTTTAGGCTTCTACAGGGTCATTTGTACCTTTGAATTCTGGCGATAGGACCGCCTTGAAGTCTTTAACATTCGACATTCTATTATCTGGTTGATCTTTCGCGACTGGTATTCCGTTCTACACAACTTGATCGTCCATATTCACGAGTTTCTGTATCGAGTCTGGTTGTCCTCCGGCTTTTTTTTTGACATATTCTTCTATCCTTTGGTTTTGTTTTCGTCTTGACGACATTTTCAAAAATTATTCTTACATACTAAGCCTTATCATGAACATTTAACATATCACACAAAATTTTCTACTCAAATAATCATGTATTCAAAATATTAGATTTTTAAAAACTCGGTCTACTGTAATAACCAGTGACCAAATAAATATCTACTATCTTTATACCAACTTATCCCATAATCCAACATAAACTCATATTCATAACACTTGACATGTCATAGCACATTCTATTTTAAACATTCGCTATCCCTTTGTGACTTCAAAAGTCGGGATTTACAACTTTGACCAACACAAAAGTTAAAAATATTTCATTACACAAACATACTTATCACATATACCACACAAAAACATATATATTCAGCTAATATCAATACTACCTATTTCTTTTGCCTTCACTAAAGATTAACTATACCCAGTTCGTCAAACCACACTTATGAGTCCATAAACTTGTCACAGTTATATGAGTTTACGAATTTTACCTAGTCAGACCTTTGGCATCCATTCACTGAGGGATTCATAAATATTTCATATAACTATGAATCAAGAATGTCACGTAAGTATGAGTTTTAAAAACTCGTACTTAACCCTATGTTCTCTACCTATGACCTATCTATTTTTTATACACATGAGAAAGGAATCACCCTCTTAACATGCATATAGCAAATAGCGCGACACAAACATTTCAATAATTTATCAGTGTCAGATACTAAGTAGTTTTTAAACCAAGTACAATTCCCCGCCCATACAAGGAATCATACAACTCAGCTGCCGACATGAGTCCTCATTGAAATCCCCTCCTAATCCTAACCCCCTTCTCTATTCGAATTTCATTTAATCCACATTCATAACTTTTCTTGAATCTGTATCATTCACACAACAATCTTGCTTTAAACTTTCCATTCATATGATTGATTCTTTCTGGCTGTCAAAATTTTATCAGATCACGGGGTGACCTCATCGTATATATTATGATTTAATTCTATGTCTTAATTGTTTTGTTTTACAATCTCCTTTCCCTGCACTTTTAGTCTTTTTAGACTCGATCTATACACCATTACTGTTTAACTTTATTATCCGAGTTAGGAAACTCTGTGGCTTAACAACTCACCGAGATTCATCTTTGAATCATACCAACCCACTAACTCTATATAAGTTATTTGTATTTTCAACGTTTTCCTCTGTTCTAAGGTTATAACCTAAGGTCTAACTCACCTAAGGTTTCTAACCCTGTAGCTCTGATACCATGATGTAAAGTCCCCGAACCCGGATACTTGAAACCCGAACTCGGTACTTCACGATACCATTTCTATGAGCGGAAATATTACTAATAATAATAACAATAATGTAAATTATAAACTTATCTTACCTTTATCAGAGTCTAACCCCAAGTACGCAACCTTTACTATATGACATCGTAAACCTAATCTGTTTGCTTTCCTTTTCACTTGTTCTTGACCGATCCTTCTGATTGTTCACACTTATCTGAAAACATTTAAATTAAGCAAGGATGAGCATTTGAGTGCCCAGCAAGTATTATATATATATATATATAAGTTGAAAAAATTTAAATGTTTTCTTTATAATATCCATCTACAACAAGTCAATAGTTGTGAAGTATTCTGAACTGATATTAATAACATAACAACTCTCTTTCAAAATTTTGAAACTACGTACTGGCTATAAATAGGTATTAAGTGACATTTTATGAACATTGTTTTTATTTTCAAAAAGGTTTAACAGAACTTCATCTGCAAACCGTCATAACTTACGGACACGGGGGTGATCAGCCCGTTGTATCCTGTATTGATCAATACTACATTACAAGAACGATGTTATCATTTACTTGTTCCGCCTTGGGCGCATAAAAGTTTTCTCGTGAACGGGATGTTCATATTTGTCAGGGTTCCAAACAAAAAGTTTTATTTTATCCAACAATAATCTATAATTCAACATATATGTATAACAAAGGTTTATCAACATGTGATTAAATACAATGATTATACAAGTGGGGACACTTGTATAATCATTTCTAGAAATTAACGAACAGAATATATATCTGAATTATCATATACTAACATGTTGATAATCAAAGGGTGTATATAATATAGGTTTAATCGTCTGTACATTAATAATAATAATTCTGAACTTTTCACTTCTGTCCATTGCATAAAGAAAATGCAAAGTTAGGATACTTGCCTGATGCACTGCTTACAATTCTCAACTTAGTTCTACCCTTTTCTATCACAACCTATCATTAATCAAATCATTCGTTCGATTAGAACAATATAATATAACACATAGTACTGCATTTCGCAGTCAGTACATAACCTAATCATCTTATCACACATGTTCTACAATCATGACATCACAAACAAACATCAACACATTCCTAATCACATTGTCACACAACCTTAATAACCATTGAATCATAATTAAACAGTTAACTAATCACATTATCAAAGTCCAGACCAATTTCTGAAATATATCGGTCTACCGACATCTTTACCGGGTAATTATCGAGTCTAAGACTCTAAACAGTTGACCAATATCCATTTAGACTAATTAAATAACAGTCATATCATTTTTCATGTCCTTATAATAATTATAAAATAATTATTACCATTTACCATAATTTTTGAAATATCAGAATCATTATTAAATGATTTAAATATCAAACAATTGTATTATCATTAAAATTTAATTAATATTAAACTATTAATGAAACCATTGCCAAAATATTAAAGTTATTTATAATAACTCAAAATATTTTTAAGGTACTTATATTACCCTTAAATGATTTTTAAAACATCTAAAATCATTATTACATAATTACCATTAATATTTAAATATTAATGAACTATTATTTAAATATTAAAAGTCATTAATTATAACTTAAAATATTTTTAATTCATTTATATCCCTTTTAAATGATTTTTAAATAAATAAAATCATTTTTAAAATATTTATTTAACATAATACTAAAATAAACTTAATATCATTAATATATCATTAATATTAAATTATTAATGAAATTATCCTTTAAATATTAAAAGTTATAGTTTATAACTTAAAATATCTTTAAACACTTTATTTTCATTTAAAATGATTATTATAATATTAAAATCATTTTTAAACTAATTTATTTAATATAATTATTAAATAACTTTAATATCATTGTTAATCATTAATTAATGAAATTAACCATTAAATATTAAAATTATATTTTATAACTTAAAATATTCTTAAATACCTTATTCTTATTTAAAATGATTTTTAATATAATAAAATTATTTTTAATTCATTTATTTAATTCATTTAATAAATAACTTAACTATCATTAATATTAATTTATTAATGAAAATTATCAAAAAATATTAAAAGTTATCAAAAATAACTCAAAATTATTTTCTAACACAATAATATAATTTTTCATGATTTTTCATGAATTAAAACTATTTTAAATAATTTTTCTAATATTGTATTTAAATAAATAAATACCATTTATATTCCAAAAATATTAAATATTTTTGAAATATACCCAAAATAGTTAAAAACTATTTTTCAGACTTTAAAATAATTTTTCATAATTTATTTGGTATTTTTAATAATTAAAATCTAATTTTTTCTAATTTTTAATCATTTTCGGAATTTTCAAAAATTAAAAATAATATAAAACCGTCGCTATAGGGTTTAGGCGACAGAAACCGTCGCTAATGGTGTTCTTCATGAACCCAGATTTCATAAGGCAGTTAGCGAGAGGGCACATTTGACCGAGTATAACTCTCTCATCCGAATGAATTTGGACATTCTATAAATTGGGTCTTGTAGTGGTCATGTAAGACTATAATTACCAACAAACATAATGGCTTAAAAACACCAGATCGGGAAGATATTGGCCATCAAAGTAGCTGTCAGAGCTGTTCTTCAAGAAGAACAGTTCGAGGTGCCTACTTTGGACCTATATAACTTGATGATCGTGGCACGTTTTTGTGATCTATCACTTCCAGTGTGTAGAAAACATGTAGTTATACCATTACAAAGCATCATAACACAATAACATCAAAACATGATCACGTTATGGCCGATCAAACATGAACACGGACACTGCTAAACAAATTTATGGGTTCGGTCATTTCACAGTTTTGGTCAACGGGTTTTGACCGCTTATATCTTCCGATCTACAAATTCTCTGACCCTGATTCTTTTTGCATCTTAAAGATCACATTACAGACTACATATAACAACTTTTAAACAACAAAAATCATAATCAAGTAAAGAGTTATAAGCCCTGACATTAGCCCAAAAATTACAGAGTTCGGTTTTTCAAAAGTTGGAAAAACTTTGATTTTTAGCACTTTGATGTTATTGGTCATGAATTTAACAACCCAGACCATTAATACACTCCTTATTATACAACTTTAAACAATCAATTGCAACAAATAACATAAAATCAAAGGCTTTCTAAAATGAGGGTTTTATACCTATTATGCTTTGATTTTTGATCTTAGCTCTCCAAGTTGTTTGTGATTTGGTTATGGTGAACGTGGGGCTGTGTTTGGGGCTGGATAGTCTAAAAATTTCGTGGGTTAGAGAGTGGAGAGAAAATTATTGAGTGCTTGCACAAAAATGGCTAACAAAGGTGCATTTTTCTCTCTCTAATCTATATATAGAGGTGATAGATGCATGAATTGCTGATCAAGGAAGCCTATTGCTGTCAAATATCATCACATGGGGTTGTTGGGTTTGGTCACCAACTTCCCCTAAATGTCAAAACCTATTCTAGCCTCTTTAATGCTTAAAAGGGTATTTCGGTCTTTTCCTTTAATTTCTAGAAATTGTCTTAGAGTTTAGGGTTTGTTAGGGTTTAGGTTTTGAGCACTCTAGGATTTAGGGACCCTTAGGTTTTAATCCTCAAATATAAAGCAACTTGGATTTTCAATTTAGGGTTTGCACAAAATTAAATAAATAAAAATAAATAACTTTTAGGTTATAAAATTTTGCAAAAATAAATTTGTTAATCAAATTAAGTTTGTAATTATCTTATACATGAATATTATGGTTTATTACCCTTAATCACAATTAACTTTGCTAATAAAGCAATTAGGGTTTATCGTACCAAGAATTAGGGTTTCCATAAAATTATTAGGGTTTTCTAGGAATTAAATTAGGGTTCTAGATTTTAGGGTTTTAATTTACTAATTAGATTCACCTTAATTAGTAATTAAAGTCTATCATACCTGATATTAATCATAGTAACACTGTTTTTGACTGATCAAACCTCCGGTTTAGGTTTCCGGATTAGGGTTTTTAATTATTAGAAATTCAAATATAATTAGGGTTTACATTTAAAGTTAGGGTTTTCTATAATTAGCAAAATATTAAATAACACATAACTTATATCATATAACATCGTCATATAACAGTCTTAACTCACAATTTATTTTCAAATTATGGTTTTCCACAGAAAACTAGGGTTTCACCAATTAACATTAGGGTTTTGAAATTAAACACCATAATTGACCAATCATCATCAACACGTGCATACGTCACATATTTATAGCACTGAAAAATAAAAATATAATTAATATTATATTATTACCACCATTCCTCATTCCATAACCAGAAATAGGGTTTATAAAATATTATTAGGGTTTGTCGTAATATAATAAAATAGTTTCACACATTAACATTGCTCACATAATCATACCCATCTATAATACAATAAATAATAATATTATAATATTATTATTCTTATTTCCTGATAAAAATCTGAAATTAGGGTTTAGATTCTATATCTGATTTACCTTTCATAGATAACTTAATTAACTGAATAAACTTCATTTAATAAAATAATTTTTATAATTATTCTAAAATAATTTCATAGATTATTTAAATAATAGTTAATTTTATTTTCATAGAAAATACTTGATAAAAACCTTTCCAATATGGAATTAATTATTATAAAATTATAATTGATAATAAACCATGATACTAAATAAAATCATTTACAATTTCTCATGTAATAAATATATTTTATATTTACCACATAAATACATATACACAATATCTTGTACAAATCCTCATCCTTAAATAAAAAAAATGTATACACAAAATTTCTTATTTATTTATAAGTAAAATATCGGGTTGTCACATATTTGGCCAACTGAATAATATTACGTATCGCTTGATCGACTGAGGGATGTGGGTATTTAATATGTGAGTGGTTAAACCACTCCCCAACACTTCCTCCACGTTCAGTCAATCCACATTTACATTAGTGAACCCTAATTGACCTTGTCAATTGGGAACTCAGCTAATGTAAATGGGTCGGACCCTCCATAGGTGACCCATTTGGATACCCAAGATCCAACAATACGGAATTACAATTATGACCCATATCAATACATGAGGTTGGATAAGATTATAAAATTGGTTCACTGTATCAAATACATTATAAAAGTATTAACAATTAAATTTATCAACATAACTCGCAATAAAAATGTTGACATGTAAAATCACAATATATATCATTATCCATACTTATATTTTATAGGAGCACTACTTATATTATATAATATATTAAAATAAAATATTAAATAAGTATATACAAAAGTACATCTAATAATTTATATTAAAGTTCATATACTAACATAACTGATTATAATTAAACTAATATAATAATTATTTTTATTTACTAATTTTAATTAAGTATTTAGTTTTGTAAAAATGTTTTTATCATATATACTTCATTTATTCTAAATTATAAGACCAATGCCGACTTTCTAAAAATCAATTAGAAAATTTTAAATTTAAAATTGACATCATTTATTTAATTTTTGAAAACAGCGAAGCTTAAAACTAGTAGTACTTTTTAAGTAGTTTATGATATCAATTAGTGATCAATGGTTACCATTATTCATGCTTCTAGAATATCCTATCACTAATCACTTCTAATCAAATCAATCACAGAATCCTATAATCCTATAGATTACTCTAACAAGTCAAAATAATATTGACATAAATTGTTAATATTAATTTTATAATTTAGATCAGAGGGAGTATATAATTGTATAGATATATATTTAACAGTTAAATATGAGTCGTACCCTACCACAATCGAATCCCCCATTTTAAAAAATTTTAATAACATATATTCTTGTGTCACGCACACCCACATCCATATCCTTCTTATTTTTCTTTTTAGAGAGATTTTTGTTTATTTTTATTTGTAGATTTCAAAGTAGAATTAAATGATTAATTTTTCATTTTATCATTTATGATTGAAGCCTAATTTGTTTTTCTCTCAACTTTTCAATAAATTTTAAAAGGCTAATATTGAAATTTTATACTCAATTTAGTCAATTAAACAAAACATTAATTATATTTTTTAATCTATCTGCATAATCTTAAAATATCAATTAAAAAGGGTCAATTAAAAACGTCAATTATATAGAGGAAAAAATATATATACAGAGCTGTGTAGTACACAGTCGTCTATGACGACAGTTTTTTGAATTATAGCGATGGTTCGCCCGTCGCTATAGCTATTCTGGTCTATGGCGACGGATAACCGTCGCTATAGCTCAAAAAAAACTGTAATCATAGACGACTGTGTACTATACATATACATATAGCCCTTTATATATATATAAAATAAAACATAACCCATTTTAAATATTTCATTTGACAAAGCACAAGGACGGTTCAGATTTCATCTCAATTTTTCTAACTTAATCTAAAGGCTCATATTTCATCTCACACTAAATACTCCCGCCCAAATCAAATTCACCCCTAAAAATTCCCGCCCAAATCAAATAACAATAATCTATATAATAAAACAGAATCCATTTTAAATCTTTCATTTGACAAAGCACAAGGACGGTTCAGATTTCATCTCAATTCTTCTAACTTAATGTAAAGGCTCACATTTCATCTCACACTAAAAACTCCCTCCCAAATCAAATTCACCCCTAAAAATTCTCGCCCAAATCAAATAACAATAATAATATCTATATAATAAAACAGAACCCATTTTAAATCTTTCATTTTACAAAGCACAAGTGTGACGCCCCCAAAATAGGTCTACACGACCCATTCTGAGTCGCTAGATATCATACAACAGAAATCAAATACAAACTTTATTTATACAACTGTTGAACTGTCGTTCAGAGTACGAAATCACATAAGCTGTGAATTTTAATACAAATATATGTAAATCTCATGGTGCCTCGACCACAACAACTTACAATGGTACTTTACATAAAAGTACAGTCAATAACTGTTTTAGAAATTAAAATCTTTGGAAAATTCTCAAGGAAACCTTCGTACATGGGAGGCCATGAATCTAAGTTATTATAGATATCATATGACTCGAGAGTTATCCTTAACTGAACCAATAGACCCCAAAGAAAAACGAGAAGATTACTGTCATGTTATTTCTAATGGTGAGTCTTCTCATGACATATAATTATCTCAATTATCTCCAATTGAGAATTATATTTCAACCAAAATCCAAGATTATATAAGTAGTACTTATAGATATAATTGGCAAGTACATGTTCACAACCCTGTCTTATGATAAAATGAAGTGGTCTGTCATTAGACATCTTGTATGATAGTGGTAAAACACCCTTCCAAAGTTGGGTTCATCTCACCCTATTCGGTTCACCAAAATCAATTATTAAAATGACGTATAAAATATGACACACTTATCTAAAATTCTCAATAAAATTATTTCCATACTATTTTAGGGGAAACCTCAACAGCTATAGACCACCGTTCTAATCCCCTGTTACCCCGCTCGACCCAGCTACACTCTTATTACCTGAAAAGAATTGTGAAGCAAAAGGGTGAGCACAACTGGCCCAGTAAAGAAATATTATGACTAAGATAATGAAGAATAAATTATCCTTAGCCTTCAACAGTATAACAACTAATAGAATACAATAGACAACAAGTTTTAGATCAACAACTACAGCGGGATAAGCAATCCATTAGAAGAGTCAAGTAGAACACAATGTCTATTATCTCCTCTAGATTAAAAGTCCATCGTTAATATTTCATTCCTGTAATACTTATTAACAGTTCTTTGTTATACCCAAGATAAAAAGAACTCTCATCACCTGAACCACTAAAGATTATAGTTAAATCCACAATTCATATTTATAATCATGTAAATCAACCGTTTCTCCTTGCCACAAAGGCTTAATAGAACTTTTACTCAATATCCATACCCAAAGGCTAAAGATATTCAAATGTAATAACAATGATCATACCAATCTGTTGTCTACCTTTGCACTACGGGCCAAAGATATTCAACTATAAAACCAATGGTCATGATCATACCAATCAATTGTCTGTCAGTGCACTACGGCCAAAGACATTCAACTGTTAACTAATGGTCATGATACTGCCAATCACATCATCAAATTATCCATGCACTACGGGCCCAAGGATATTAGGTATTATCACCAGTGGTCATGATCATGTTATACACCTGTACATCTTTGCACTACGGGCCAAAGCTATCAATCAACAGTTTATCTTTGCACGTAAGCCAAAGATATACAACTGTAAAACCAATAATCAGCAGTCCATCTTTACACGTAAGCCAAAGATATACAATTGTAAAACCAATAATCAACAGTCCATCTTTGCACGTATGCCAGAGATGACTTTCATCACAATATAAGCTTGAGGATGATGAAAATGATATTAGCATTAATCAAACGAAATCAAGGATAAATATTAAATACTTTAAATTTATCCAGAGTTTAAAATTATCCAAATTATCAAAATGATACTGCTTTATGGAGTAAAATTCAAGAATGATATTGTATCAAAAATGGTTTGGAACGAAAAGAAATTAATTTTTTTTCATGAATATTGTCTCGTGAATAGTACCCCATGAATAGTACTTCTAGAATAATATCCCTTAAATAGTACTTTATGAATAGTACTCGTGAATAGTACTTTGTGAATAGTACTTTATGAATAGTACCCGTAAATAGTACTTCGTGAATAGTACTCATAAAAGGAAAATACAAAAGAAAATGATATTCCATGATGAGTACCAAAAGAAAGGATATCTCATACGAGTATAATAGAATATACAAAACTGCAAATGAATTTTCATCCGCAATGCGGTAATACACGTAGACAGATCATTTCCACAATTTAATAAAGAATGAATACGAAGGGTCATTCACCTTGCATGCGGTAGTCCGCATAGGCAGGTTATTCCAACAGAATAATAAAGAATGGAATAACAACCCTTACGAGTATTGAAATAAAATAACCCTCTTCATGAATACGAAAGAAAAAATACCTCTTACGACTGTTGAACGAAAATAATATTCATACGAATATTGAACGAATATAATATTCCTTACGAATATTGAACGAAAATAATATTCATACGAAAATACGAAAATAATATCTCTTCAGAATATGAAATAAATAATACCCCTTACTTCAGAAGAAGACTGGATACTGGAATAGTGAAGTATTAGACTACTCTTCTTCTTTCTCTCTATAGCTTCTCTCTCTATAATTACTCTTGTGAGTCTTAGTGAATTGGTGAGAATGAAGGAAGAATGAGCTTCTATTTATAGGAAAACATAATTTTAATAATTGCACATTTTGGGGCTCAAAATATTACAGTATAATACCTTCATATTTTCCTTCATTTTTAATTTAGTCCTGCAAGTATTATCAAACTTACACTACCTCCCCTAATAGTATATCATGTGAATCAATAGTACAATCATGTGAATCAATAGTTCTATACATGTGAAAAATTAATTATAGTATAGTACCTTCATTTATACCTTCATTTTTAATTTAGTCATGTAAGTATTATCAATCTTACACCACCTCCCCTAATAGTACATACATGTGAATCAATAGTACTCACATATGAACACATAGTTATAAGCATGTGAATTAATAGCAATTAATTGCTCATTTATCCGATTAATTACCTGATCGGTCAATTTAACCTCCAAAAATCAATTATTATCAAAATAAATATCGATTTCCACTAACACTAATAATTCCAACACAATGGAACTATCAATTTCATCTTTAATCAACACAAACTTATTCATCACTAATATTATAACTCACAATATTTAACAACCAGGTCGTTCCCAGGAAAAAGGGGGCTTTCCGATAAGGATTTCTCTCTATTGGTGCGCAATTAGGTAACCTAACCCCTTTCCTCGACAGAAATTTCTAGACATCGTCAATAATGTAAATAATAATATGAATAATTTTGTCGTCTCAATTATTGATTTAATAATATAAAATATTATGCAGATGATACTGTGAAAATAATTGAATTAATAATATGAGAGATATTATGCAGCAATTAATTTAGCAATAATTGAGTATAATTGAGTGACTTCTCACGTAAGCATCAATAATCAATACCGTATGCTACTATGAAACCATGCGTATTACTGTACTTTTACTATCGAGTAGTTCAACAGTTTAACGATAAAACTTTAGCCGTTATTTCTAAAAATATTTTAATCTTTTTCTAACCACGACAGTACCTCCGTTGTGGGATCCACCAATGATTGTGTCGTTGTACGAATATACCCTGTTAAAATGAATATTTCCCGACCAATCGAATATTTTCCGACAACGAATATTTTATATCAACTTGTTTACTTTGTAAAATTTTCAAATGTCATCCTGAACTTTAACCTTAATCAATTTAACCATTTACTAAATAAAATAATAATTATAAAAAAATTGTATACTTTTATTTTATAAAATTCGGGGTCTTACAATCTCCTCTCCTTATAAAATTTCGCCCTCGAAATTGACGTACGTAACTGATATGTCGAAGAGATGATAATACCTTGCTTTCTTTTCGGATTGTACCTTCCCGGTTATTTCCTCTTTATCATAATTTTCCCATTGCTCATCTCTTGTATTTTAGATATCAACCTAGAATATATCTTCAAAACAAAAGTTAATTAACATTTCACAATTTGTCAACTTATCAAGTAAATAATTTCAGCTTAGGTAAGTCACACACTAGCGAAGTATATTACTCGTCTCTCTCCTCCTAGTTCTAGACTCATATCCCTGCCAACGACAATATCCCTAAGCTCTGATACCATTTGTGACGCCCCCAAAATAGGTCCACACGACCCATTCTGAGTCGCCAGATATTACACTACAAAAATCAAATACAAACTTCATTTATACAGCGGTTGAACTGTCGTGTAGAGTAAGAAATCACATAAGCTGTGAATTTTAATACAAATATATGTAAATCTCATGGTGCCTCGACCAAAATACCTTACAATGGTACTTTACATAAAAGTACAATCAATAACTATTTTAGAAATTAAAATCTTTGGAAAATGCTCAAGGAAACCTTCGTACATGGGAGGCCATGCATTTAAGTTATGATAGATATCATATGACTCGAGAGTTATCCTCAGTTGACCCAATAGATCCCAAAGAAAAACGAGAAGATTACTGTCATGTTCTTTCCAATGGTGAGTCTTCTCTTGACATATAATTATCTCCATTGTCTCCAATTGAGAATTATATTTCAACCAAACTCCAAGATTATATAGGTAGTTCTCATAGATATAATCAACAAGTGAATGTGCACAACCCTATCTTATGATAACACGAAGCCGTCTGTCATTAGACATTTTGTATGATAGTGGCAAAACACCTTTCCAAAGTTGGGTTCATCTCACCCTATACGGTTCACCAAAATCAACGATTAAAATGACGTATAAAATATGACACACTTATCTAAAATTCACAATAAAATTATTTTCATACTTTTTTAGGGGAAACCTCAACAGCTATAGACCACCATTTTAATCCTCTGTTACCCCGCTCGACCCAGCTATACTTTTATTACCTGAAAGGAATTATGAAGCAAAAGTGTGACGCCCCCAAAATAGGTCCACACGACCCATTCTGAGTCGCCAGATATCATACTATAAAAATTAAATACAAACTTCATTTATACAACTGTTGAACTGTCGTGCAGGATAAGACCACAGTTAAACTGTGAGTTTTAATACAAATGTATGTAACTCTCATGGTGCATTGACCACAACCTTATAATGGTACCTTACATAAAAGTACAATCAATAACTGTTTTAGAAATTAAAATCTTTGGGAAGTGCTCAAGGAAACCTTCGTACCTGGGAGGCCATGTGTCTAGGTTATGATATATATCATATGTCCACAGAATTATCCTTGGTTGACCCAATAGTCTCCAAAGAAAAATAAGAAGATTGCTATCATCTTCCTTCCAATGGTGAGTCTTCTCTTGACATATAATTATCTCCGTTGTCTCCAAGTGAGAATTATATTTCAAATAAACTCCAAGATTATATAGGTAGTGCTCGTAGATATACTCAGCAAGTGGATGTGCACAACCTTGTATTATGATAACACAAGGTTGTATGGTATTAGACATCTTGTATGATAGTGACAAAACACCCTTCCAAAGTTGGGTTCACCTCACCCTATTCGGTTCACCAAAATTAAATATCAAATGACGTATACAATACGACACACTTATCTAAAGTTCTCAGCAAATTTATTTCCATACTATTTAGGGAGAACCTCAACATCTATAGACCACCGTTCTATTCTCCTGTTACCCCCGCTCGACGAGCACAACTAGCCTAGTAGAGAATATCATGACTAAAGATAATTTACATCATCAATAGCCTTTATCAGTAATAAATCAGAGATTTAGAAAATATGGTAGATTATAAAACTTTTCAACCATAGTTGCAGCGGAACGAGAAATCCATTAAAAGAGTCAAATAGACTATAAGGTTTATTATCTTTTCCATGTTAAAAGTCCACCAACAATGTTTTATCCCTGTAACATCAATCAACAATTCCTGTCCACAATTATATGAATAACTCATAATCATAATTGTGGATCTAAATTCCTCTTCGCACCCAAGATGAAGATAATTTTCATCACCTGTCTTTACCTGAAACATCAAAAATCATGGTTATACCAAATCACAATTCTTGTTCATAATCATACTAATAAATTCATCTTTGCACTACGGACCAAAGATATTTATTAACAATTCATCTTTGCTCTACAGGCCAAAGACATACAACTGTATTATAAAAGAGTCAAGTAGAGCATGATATCTACTATCTTCTACGAATTAAAAGTGTATTATCAATATGTTATCACTAAGACTCAGCTTAATAATTAATCCACAACATCGAATCATCCCTATTCTACAGCTAAGGATATTCATTAGTATTACGACCACGAAATATCCATGCACTATGGGTCAAGGATATTTGTGTTTTCAACAATGGTCGTGATTATACCGAATTCCCTGGTTATAATCATACCAACAACTGTCCATCAATGCACGTAAGCCAAAGATATACAACTTTAAAACCAATAATCATAAGTCCATCTTTGTACGTAAGTCAAAGATACACAACTATAAAACAAATAATTAACGCTCCATCTTTGCACGTAAGCCCAAGATATACAATTGTAAACTCAATAATCAACAGTCCATCTTTGCACGTAAGCCAAAGATATACAATTGTAAAATCAATAATCAACAGTCCATCTTTGTACGTAAGCCAAAGATGTCTTTCATCACAATATAATCATGAGGATGATGACAATGATATAGGCATTAATCAAACAAAAATAAGGATAAATATTAAAAACTTTAAATTTATCCAAATATTATCAATCACTTAATAAACTCATAATCTAATATTATAACAATATTTTAATCACTTCTTAAACTTATAAACAATTTATTTCAATTATTTACACTTTACCAAATAATGTATTTATTCATTCAAAAATGCCATACTCATAAGATTTCATCACCAATGATCAAATCCCTCATCAAAAATCTGCATATACCCTATATAGGATTTCCAAGCCATAAAATCCTATTTTCTAATTTTGTTACTTCACATAACATATTTAATTCATTACTCATAACTAGTTCATTTTCATGAAAAATACCAAATCAGTCCCAAAAATATTTTTTTATGGGATTTAGCAGAATATTGTCCCATATTGAACATATATTTTTCTCAAAATTTTTAAAATTCATTTACTATTTTTTCGTATGGCCGAATATTTAGACAATTATCATAAATTATATTTTTGTCCAAAAATTCCAAAATTTACAGGGTATACTTATGTTATATACATGTACTCCCAATAAAAATTTCACTAATTTTGGAGTTAACCACAAGGAGTTATAAGGGTTTACTTTTAAAATAGTTTTTTTCTATAAAATTCATAACTCCTAATCTATACATCCAAAAATCGCCATTTTTGGACACAATCTAGAAAACTCATTAAATTATCATTTCAAATTTGTCCAGAATTTTTGAGGATCAGAAAAAATTACGAAACTGCAAATAAAGTTTCACCCGCCATGCGGTAATCCACGTAGACAGATCATTTCCACAATTTAATAAGGAATGAATACAAAGGATCATTCACCATGCATGCGATAATCCACATAGACAGGTTATTCCAACAGAATAATAAAGAATGGAATAACAGAAGAATTCACCATGCATGCGATAGACCACACAGACAAGTTATTCCCAACAGAATAATAAAGAATGGAACCAGGTCATGCGTAATCCGCAAAGACATGATATTCCAATAGAATAATAAAGAATGGAACCAGGTCATGCGTAATCCGCCCATACAGGATATTCCAACAAAATAATAAAGAATGGAATAATAACATAATTCACCAGGCATGCGATAGACCGCACAGACATGTTATTCCAACAGAATAATAAAGAATGGAATAACAGAAGAATTTTACTATGTATGCGGTACTTCGCATAGACAGGTTATTCCAACATAATAATAAAGAATGGGATAACAACTCTTACGAGTATTGAAAGAAAATAACTCTCTTCATGAATACAAAAGAATAATACCCCTTACACAATAATGATATCCCTTACCTTAGAAGAAACTGGATATTGGAATAGTGAGGTAGCAAACTTCTCTTCTTCTTTCTCTTTATAATTTCTCTCTATAATAATTGCTCTAAAGCTTTAGTGAATTGGTGAGAAATGAAGGAAGAATGAGCTTCTATTTATAGAAAAATATAGTTTCGATAATTGCACGTTTCGAGGCTAAAAATATTATAGTACAATACCTTCAACTTTTTTTCATTTTTAATTTAGTCCTGTAAGTATTATCAAACTTGCACCACCTCCCCTAATAGTAAATAATGTGAATCAATAGTTTAAGCATGTGAATCAATAGTTATAATCATGTGAAAATACGAATTATAATATAGTACCTTTAACTATACCTCTATTTTTAACTTAGTCATGCAAGTATTATCAATCTTGCACCACCTCCCCTAATAGTACAAGAATGTGAATCAATAGTACACACATGTGAACAAATAGTTATAATCATGTGGATTAATAGCAATTAATTGTTCATTTATTCGATTAATTACCTGATTGGTCAATATAACCTCCAGACATCAATTATTATCGAAATAAATATCGATTTCCACTAACACTAACAATCCCAACACAATGGAAATATTTTTCTCAAAAATTTTATTTTTGAAATTTTGAAGTTTGACTTTTTCTGAAAAAGTCAACCGTTGACGTTTTTTGACCAAAAAATCAACCCCGACAAATTTTGTGTTTATAGTTTATTTCTACTAATTTCATCGTTCTAGACTCAAATATCACGTCCGCGTCTCCAAATTCAACTCCGAACTCAAATTCAATTTTTAATAACATTCATCATTAGTATTATAACTCACAATATTTAACAACCAGGTCGTTCTCAGGAAAGAGAGGGCTTTCCGATAAGGATTTCTCCTTATTGGCGCTCAATTAGGTGACCAAACCTCTCCTTGACAGAACTTCTAGACATTGTCAATATTGTAAATAATAATATGAATAACTCTGTCGTCTCAATTATTGATTTAATAGTATAAAATATTATGCAGATGATATTGTGAGAATAATTGAATCAATAATATGAGAGATATGATACAACAACTATTGTAGAAATAATTTAGTATAATTGAGTGACTTCTCACATAAGCATCAATAATCAATACCGTGTGCTACTATGCAACTACGCGTATTACTGTACTTTTATCAATTTAACCATTTATTAAATAGAATAATAATTATAAAAATTAAATACTTTCATTTCGTAAAATTCGGGGTCTTACAATCTCCCCTCCTTATGAGATTTCACCCTCGAAATTTACGTACCTGGTAGTTCAAAGATTTGAGAATACTTTGCTTTCTTTTTCAGGTTGTACTTTCCCGGTTATTTCCTCTGTATCATGATTTTCCCATTGCTCATCTCCTGTATTTCAGATATCATTCTAGAATATATCTTCAAAACAAAGGCTAATTGACAGATCATAATTTGTCAACTTATCAAATAAACAATTTCAACTTAGGTAAGTCACACCCTAGCGAAATATATTACTCGTCTCTCCCCTCCTAGTTCTAGACTAATATCTCCACCAGCGACCATATCCCTAAGCTCTGACACCATTTGTTACGCCCCCAAAATAGGTCCACACGACCCATTCTGAGTCACCAGATATCATACTATAAAAATCAAATACAAACTTCATTTATACAACTGTTGAACTGTCGTGCAGGATACGACCACAGTTAAACTGTGAATTTTAATAAAAATGTATGTAACTCTCATGGTGCTTTGACCACAACCTTACAATGGTACCTTACATAAAAGTACAATCAATAACTGTTTTAGAAATTAAAATCTTTGGGAAGTGCTCAAGGAAACTTTCGTACCTGGGAGGCCATTCGTCTAGGTTATGATATATATCATATGTCCACATAATTATCCTTGATTGACCCAATAGTCTCCAAAAAAAACAAGAAGATTGCTATCATCTTCCTTCCAATGGTGAGTCTTCTCTTGACATATAATTATCTCCGTTGTCTCCAAGTGAGAATTATATTTCAAATAAACTCCAAGATTATATAAGTAGTGCTCGTAGATATACTCAACAAGTGGATGTGCACAACCTTGTATTATGATAACACAAGGTTGTATGGTATTAGACATTTTGTATGATAGTGACAAAACTCCCTTCCAAAGTTGGGTTCACCTCACCCTATTCGGTTCACCAAAATTAAATATTAAATGATGTATACAATACGACACACTTATCTAAAGTTCTCAGTAAATTTATTTTCATACTATTTAGGGAGAACCTCAACATCTATAGACCACCGTTCTATTCTCCTGTTACCCCCGCTCGACCCAGCTACACTCTTATAACCTGAAAGGAATTGTGAAGCAAAAAGGGTGAGCACAACTAGCCCAGTAGAGAATATCATGACTAAATATAATTTACATCATCAATAACCTTTATCAGTAATAAATAAGAGATTTAGAAAATATGGTAGATGATAAAACTTTTCAACCATAGTTGCAGCGAAACGAGCAATCCATTAAAAGAGTCAAATAGACCATAAGGTCTATTATCTTCTCCATGTTAAAAGTCCACCAACAATGTTTTATTCAAGTAACATCAATCAACAATTCCTGTCCACAATTATGCGAATAACTCATAATCATAATTGTGGTTCTAAATTCCTCTTCGTACCCAAGATGAAGATAATTTTCATCACCTGTCTTTACCTGAAACATCAAAAATCATTGTAATACCAAATCACAATTCTTGTTCATAATCATACTAATAAATTCATCTTTGCACTATGCGCCAAAGATATTCATTAGCAATTAATCTTTGCTCTACAGGCCAAAGACATACAACTGTATTATAAAAGAGTCAAGTAGAGCATGATATCTACTATCTTCTACGAATTAAAAGTGTATTATCAATATGTTATCGCTAAGACTCAGCTTAATAATTAATCTACAACATCGAATCATCCCTGTTCTACAGCCAAAGATATTCATTAGTATTACGACCATAAAATATCCATGCACTACGGGTCAAGGATATTCGTGTTTTCAACAATGGTCATGATTTTTACCGAATTCCCTGGTTATAATCATACCAACAACTATCCATCAATGCACGTAAGCCAAAGATATACAACTATAAAATCAATAATCATCAGTCCATCTTTGTACGTAAGCCAAATATACACAACTATAAAACAAATAATCAACGCTCCATCTTTGTACGTAAGCCCAAGATATACAATTGTAAACTCAATAATCAACAGTCCATCTTTGCACGTAAGCCAAATATATACAATTGTAAAATCAATAATCAACAGTCCATCTTTGTACGTAAGCCAAAGATAACTTTCATCACAATATAAGCATGAGGATGATGACAATGATATAAGCATTAATCAAACGAAAATAAGGATAAATATTAAAGACTTTAAATTTATCCAAATATTATCAATCACTTAATAAACTCATAATCTAATATTATTAATATTATAATAATATTTTAATCACTTCTTAAACTTATAAACAATTTATTTCAATTATTTACACTTTACCAAATAATATATTTAATCATTCAAAAATGCCATACTCATAAGATTTCATCACCAATGATCAAATCCCTTATCAAAAATCGGCATATACCCTATATAGGATTTCCAAGCCATAAAATCCTATTTTCCAATTTTGTTACTTCACATAACATATTTAATTCATTTACTCATAACTAGTTCATTTTCATGAAAAATACCAAATCAGTCCAAAAAATATTTTTTTATGGGATTTAGCAGATTATTGTCCCATATTGAACATATATTTTTCTCGAAATTTTTAAAATTCATTTACTATTTTTTCGTATGGCCAAAATGGCCGAATATTTAGACATTTATCATAAATTATACTTTTGTCCAAAAATTTCAAAATTTACAGGGTATACTTATGTTATATACATGTACTCCCAATAAAAATTTCACTAATTTTGGACAAGGAGTTATAAGGGTTTACTTTTAAAATAGTCTTTTTCTATAAAATTCACAACACCTAATCTATACATCCAAAAATCGCCATTTTTGGACACAATCTAGAAAACTCATCAAATTATCATTTCAAATTTGTCCAGAATTTTTGAGGATCAGAAAAAATTATGAAACTGCAAATAAATTTTCACCCGTCATGCGGTAATCTACGTAGACAGATCATTTCCACGATTTAATAAGGAATGAATACAAAGGATCACTCACCATGCATGCAATAATCCACATAGACAGGTTATTCTAACAGAATAATAAAGAATGGAATAACAGAAGAATTTACCATGCATGCGATATACCACACATGCAAGTTATTCCCAACAGAATAATAAAGAATGGAACCAGGTCATGCGTAATCCGCAAAGACATGATATTCCAACAAAATAATAAAGAATGGAACCAGGTCATGCGTAATCCGCCCATACACGATATTCAAACAAAATAATAAAGAATGGAATAACAACAGAAATCACCAGGCATGCGATAGACCGCACAGACAGGTTATTCCAACAGAATAATAAAGAATGGAATAACAAAAGAATTTCACCATGTATGCGGTACTTCGCATAGACAAGTTATTCCAACATAATAATAAAGAATGGGATAACAACTCTTACGAGTATTGAAAGAAAATAACTCTCTTCATGAATACGAAAGAATAATACCCCTTACATAATAATGATATCTCTTACCTTAGAAGAAACTGGATATTAGAATAGTGAGGTAGCAGACTTCTCGTTGAAAACATTAAATTCATTTTTACAATACGACCAAAGATATTCATTAACAATTCATCTTTGCACTACGGGCCAACTGTATAACCAATAATCAATAGTTCATCTTTGCACTACAGGCCAAAATATACAACTGTAAAACCAATAATGCTGAGACTCAGCTTAATAGTATCACGACCATGAATTATCCATGCACTACGGGCCAAGGATATTTGTGTTTTCAATTACGGTCATGATTATACCAAATAATCCCTGGTCATAATAATACCAAGTCCATCTATGCACTACGGGCCAAAGATGACTTTTACCACATCATTTGTAACATTACGGTTATGATTATACCGAATAATCCCTGGTCATTATCATACCAAGTCCATCTTTGCACTACAAGCCATAGATGACTTTCAACAAAATATAAATATGATGAGTAGTTAATCAATCGATTCCTACAATCACATCAAAGACAAGTATTTTCAAAGAGATAAGATCGGTATGTAATGTAAAAGTGTCGATTTGAAACAAGATTTATAAACAGTGGATGTATGTTGGGTAAAATCAAGTTACGCACAACACGTAAGTATACGTGGTCAACAAGTAATAAAGTGATAAGTTGAGTATCGTTCCCACAGAAAATTATTTAATAAAAATCATCAAGTACTAACCCGTAACCAACTCAATATTATTTAAACAAATGAATTTAATGTTATAAATTAAAATATTTAACTAAACTAATTCTAATTACCACTAATTAAAAATCAGATTATGGAGATTTAAGATCACAACTTCACTTATTGCTTCATTTAGGTTAACACACTTCTCATCAATTATTCACTATCCCGAATTATTAATCAAGAACACGAAAGTAGTATTAACCACCTCTCGATGCACTAATACCGTATTAACGTCAATCCACAATTAAGATAGAAATTCGTTAAACACCTTAATCAACTAACCCACTATATCTCTATTTGAATTGCAATTGAAGAAGGTTGAAGAATAAGTTCTCTACCCGATTACATGCGATGTCAAGCATATCTCTACCTTAACACTCATCAAGTTTAAGCTATTAACAAAATCCTGAACACATGCTATCATGATTAGATCTAAATATATACTTCATCTCTCGAGTTCATATAGATTATCACGGTAATTGATGGCCAATCAATTAAACAATTAAGTCCAAATCACAATAGACAATTCTCACAATAGAACATAATAATTGATAGCAAAACATATTAAAATAAACTACACATTAAGATCCATTGTAATCTCAAACAAAGAATTAGTTCATTGAATTAAAACTAAGAATCCACAATTGAATTATCATTAAAAAGATAAAAATAGAAGAAGATGAGAAGAAATAATCTATTGTCTGCAGATTTGACGCTCCCTTCTTTCTCCTACTTCAAATCTTCAATGGTCTCCAAGTTGCTTCAATCTCCAAATCTAATTAGAACTAGTGTTTTTCTCTAATTAACTCTAATCTAATTTAATAGAATGCTCTCTAATCTCCTAATATTCTCCTCTAATCTGTGTTATTCCCCTCCTTTTATAAGCCTTTGTACATGTCTTTTAGTCCTCTTGGAAGTCCTTGAATCAAACAACTCGAAACAATCCTTTTCGGACTCAATTTCGGACAAAATTTCCTCCTTTTCACGCGTACCCAACCCCAGCTGGGTATTTCCCTTTGTAAAAGCCAGCCCCGGCTGGATAGTAATCTGCTAATGCTCCCAGACATCCAGCCCTGGCTGGGTCCTAAGGCTAAAAATGCCCAGCCCCGGCTGGGTACCAATCTACCAACACAATTTTCTGCTGGAAACTCCTCTGCTAAAACTTCCATAACGTTTGAAACGGGAGGATTTACGGGTCCCGCGACCTATCAAATCGAATCTATCGACGAGATCTACAACTTTTATTCTTTGAGCTTTCAGAAATAACAAACGCATGACAGTCTAAATTGGACTGGAAGTGACTGCTATGCAAATGACCACCCAAAACGGTGAAGTTCAACGTCCGTTGGTAGAAATGCCACAACTCTTTCATCCGAACTCAGATTGGAATGATTCAAGATGTTACGGAAAGCTAAGAAAACGCTCTACAATATAGTCCAAGCTCCAAGCCAAGAACATGAAATGAATATAAAAGCACAAACAACATCCGGCTTGCTTTTGTTTGCATTTTCCTTGCTTTTCCTTACCAATAATCCCTCACATCGCTTCCAAACGTATAACCTACAAAACGAACACAAAATGCATGAAAAGTAACTAAGACACATGAATAAAAACAACTAATTCAAGTAAAAGATACCGGATAGGTAGGTATAAAACCTACTTATCAAATACCCCCAAACTTAAACCGTTGCTTGTCCCCAAGCAACACAACATAATGCAATTCAATGCAATGCAATGGAATGGAACTAATCTACATGCCTATGAATCCAGCAGTATTGATAAACACAAATCTATTCAACCGACCTTAGAGCAATCAAGTAAACAAGATAATACTTCATATCAAAATCAATCAACAATTTCCTAGTCAATCATCAAATCTTAAACTGTTATCACTGGTATAATGCGTGTGTGCTCCACAACAATGTTAACTGATATAAAATCAAATTTAACACATAACAAGTCTTTTCAAAGGCATCATACAGTGTAAACTCAAAAAATTCACGAACAGACTAGATCCAACTAAAGTCAAACATCCACCAAGTTCAAGAGTCCAATCCGGGATACTTATGCTTTACTTTTTCATTATGGGAGATTTTTTCTCTTTTCTCGTTTTATTGTTATTTTTTCTTTTTTCTTTTTTACTTTTTAACCATGACTGTGCAATGTCTCATTCCATTAGGCTAACAGTGCTACCCCTTAGCGAGTTTTCGACCAACGACTCCCAGACCATTAAGACCTTAGGGCGCTAGGTTTTAAGATACCCCTTCGGGCGTACTTGCTCAAGTAACAAAGGCCCCGAAACAAAACTAGCCACGGTATATTTTTTTTTCATTTTTATTTTTTTTCTTTTTTTTTGAAGCTTATATATCCCAAATTTTTTCCCGAACTTAAGTTTTTATCGAACTTTAGTCATCACTACTTATTCTTCTCATTTTTTCATTAAAACTAGCATTATCCTTTAGAGTCCCATTATGTATCAATTTAAACTAAGTCAATCAACAAGTGGTTTTTATTGTGCTATCCTTATTATACCAGTTTCAAACAGAAAAAAATTCAATTCATAACAAGAAATCACATCAAAGCTCTAATAGTCAGTACGCTACTTGTCTACTCGATCCCAATCTCATCATTGGCCAAAACAAACTGTAAATATCAAACAGCTGGACTCATGCAAGATAAACATAGTAACTAAGTATTATTTTTGAAATTTTTGATTTTATTTTTATTTTTTTTTATAATGAACCTAAACTAAATTAACAACATAAGCAAAATAACATAACATAAACTAAACATGCGATAATGAACCTAAACAAAACTCCCCCAAACTTAGCAATTACAATGTCCTCATTGTAAGAATATAACTATAAATAGAAGAGAACTTCCCTGTAATCAGCTAAGCGTGAGTTGATGGTGGCGATGGCGATGACGATCATTTTGCTATCCATTGGACCTCCAATACCTGCAATGAAGAGAGACAACATGGATTAGATTATAAGAGAACTTAATAAGCAACTTAATTCCTATCTACTAAATAAACTAGTAAAGCATATAAATATAAAAACTTCCTGGGTTGCCTCCCAGTCAGCGCTTGATTTATAGTCTTTCAGCCTGACTTTTTCTGGTCAATGCTATCCAATTCCTCTTCGAAAGTTGAGGAACCCTCCATCCATCAGAAATAATATAGCTTTTAGTAGGTTCCCATTTGTGATAGCCATCGAGTTAAAGTCACCTAGCATACTTTGTTTAAATATATGCCCAATTGAGAACGTTGAATAACTAGGTGCTTTTCCGTCCGTTGAGCCTATGATTCGATTGGGGCTTTGAGGCTTGGCAAGAACAACGGGCTCTTCTTCTATCTTTTCCTCCTCATCCCACATGGCTTCACATTTGTAGTAGCTCTCATGTCATAAAGAGCCTTGCCGACGACATGACTACCAAGCGGGCACAGTTTTGCAAATCTAACTGGACCCTTGATCTTTGGCGGAGAAGGAACTTGGGGCACTAATAACATCGGCTCATCCTCGTTGGTACTCATAGTTAGTTCTTCACCGACCTTATTTTCATTATCCCCACTTGTCTCCTCTTTTTCAACATCTCGTGTCTCATCCAGTTGTAGATTTGGCTCGGGCACTTCATCAATCTCGGAATCCTCATCATAACACCGATTGTTTTGAGGACAGTTGTTGAAGGCTTTGAGTATTTGATCCACATGGTTCTGTAGATTTTGCACTGATATCTCTTGATCAATCCTCCTCTCCTCATTTGATGCTATGAACTTGGACAACAATTCCTCCAACTTTGACTTTTCTTCTTTTAATGGAGGTTGATATGAGAATTCCGGTGTGTATGTTGGATTTGGAGTAGAGTAATGGTCTTGATAGTTGTAACTCCATGAAGAATCCGGGTGATACCCCCAAACTTGATGATAATTATCATATACATACTGATTGAGGTAGTTACCACCATACTGTACCGGCCCAAGATTGATGGTGCATTGATTACTCGGGTGATTGCCAGCACAATAGCCACAGGTAACTGCCATCCTTTGACTCTGTTGGGCTGCGATAACGTCCAAATTCCTCGAAAGTTCTTCAATTTGTGCTGACATTGCGGAGAGTGTCGCGAGTCTGTCAATCTTCGCTTCCTTTGGTTGAATCATGTTCGTGTATGGCCATTGATACGCAAAGTCATCCATGATACCCGAAAGGAGAGAAATATAGGAACAGAATTAAAAATAAAAATAAAAATGTTTAAATTAAGACTAATTTGATTGAAGCTAATATTGGTAAAACTGTATTAAACTAATTCCCCGGCAGCGGCGCCAAAAACTTGTTGGGTAAATTCTAGTTACGCACAACACGCAAGTATACGTGGTCAACAAGTAATAAAGTGATAAGTTGAGTATCGTTCCCACAGAAAATTATTTAATAAAAATCACCAAGTACTAACCCGTAACCAACTCAATCTTATTTAAACAAATGAATTTAATTTTATAAATTAAAATATTTAACTAAACTAATTCTAATTACCACTAATTAAAAATCAGATTATGGAGATTTAAGATCACAACTTCACTTATTGCTTCATTTAGGTTAACACACTTCTCATCAATTATTCACTATCCCGAATTATTAATCAAGAACACGAAAGTAGTATTAACCACCTCTCGATGCACTAATACCGTATTAACGTCAATCCACATTTAAGATAGAAATTCGTTAAACACCTTAATCAACTAACCCACTATATCTCTATGTGAATTACAATTGAAGAAGGTTGAAGAATAAGTTCTCTACCCGATTACATGCGATGTCAAGCATATCTCTACCTTAACACTCATCAAGTTTAAGCTATTAACAAAATCCTGAACACATGCTATCATGATTAGATCTAAATCTATACTTCATCTCTCGAGTTCATATAGATTATCACGGTAATTGATGTCCAGTCAATTAAACAATTAAGTCAAAATCACAATAGACAATTCTCACAATAGAACATAATAATTGATAGCGAAGCATATTAAAATAAACTACACATTAAGATCCATTGTAATCTCAAACAAAGAATTAGTTCATTGAATTAAAACTAAGAATCCACAATTGAATTATCATTAAAAAGATAAAAATAGAAGAAGATGAGAAGAAATAATCTATTGTCTGTAGATTTGACGCTCCCTTCTTTCTCCTACTTCAAATCTTCAATGGTCTCCAAGTTGCTTCAATCTCTAAATCTAATTAGAACTAATGTTTTTCTCTAATTAACTCTAATCTAATTTAATAGAATGCTCTCTAATCTCCTAATATTCTCCTCTAATCTGTGTTATTCCCCTCATTTTATAAGCCTTTGTACATGTCTTTTAGTCCTCTTGGAAGTCCTTGAATCAAACAACTCGAAACAATCCTTTTCGGACTCAATTTCGGACAAAATTTCCTCCTTTTCACGCGTACCCAGCCCCAGCTGGGTATTTCCCTTTGTAAAAGCCAGCCCCGGCTGGATAGTAATCTTCTAATGCTCCCAGACATCCAGCCCCGGCTGGGTCCTAAGGCTAAAAACGCCCAGCCCCGGCTGGGTACCAATCTGCCAACACAATTTTCTGCTGGAATCTCCTCTACTAAAACTTCCATAACGTTTGAAACGGGAGGATTTACGGGTCCCGCGACCTATCAAATTGAATCTATCGACGAGATCTACAACTTTTATTCTTTGAGCTTTCAGAAATAACAAACGCATGATAGTCGAAATTGGACTGGAAGTGACTGCTATGCAAATGACCACCCAAAACGGTGAAGTTCAACGTCCGTTGGTAGAAATGCCACAACTCTTTCATCCGAACTCCGATTGGAATGATTCAAGATGTTCCAGAAAGCTAAGAAAACGCTCTACAATATAGTCCAGCTCCAAGCCAAGAACATGAAATGAACATAAAAGCACAAACAATATCCGGCTTGCTTTTGTTTTCATTTTCCGTGCTTTTCCTTACCAATAATCCCTCACATCGCTTCCAAACGTATAACCTACAAAATGAACACAAAATGCATGAAAAGTAACTAAGACACATGAATAAAAACAACTAATTCAAGTAAAAAATACCGGATAGGTAGGTATAAAACCTACTTATCAAATACCCCCAAACTTAAACCGTTGCTTGTCCCCAAGCAACACAACATAATGCAATGCAATGCAATGGAATGGAACTAATGTACATGCCTATGAATCCAGCAGTATTGATAAACACAAATCTATTCAACCGACCTTAGAGCAATCAAGTAAACAAGATAATACTTCATATCAAAATCAATCAACAATTTCCTAGTCAATCATCAAATCTTAAACTGTTATCACTGGTATAGTGCGTGTGTGCTCCACAACAATGTTAACTGATATAAAATCAAATTTAACACATAACAAGTCTTTTCAAAGGCATCATACAGTGTAAAATCAAAAAATTCACGAACAGACTAGATCCAACTAAAGTCAAACATCCACCAACTTCAAGAGTCCAATCCGGGATACTTATGCTTTACTTTTCATTATGGGAGTTTTTTTGCTCTTTTCCCGTTTTATTGTTATTTTTTCTTTTTTCTTTTTTACTTTTTAACCATGACTGTGCAATGTCTCATTCCATTAGGCTAACAGTGCTACCCCTTAGCGAGCTTTCGATCAACGACTCCCAGACCATTAAGACCTTAGGGTGCTAGGTTTTAAGATACCCCTTCGGGCGTACTTGCTCAAGTAACAAAGGCGCCGAAACAAAACTAGCCACGGTATATATTTTTTCATTTTTTTTTCTTTTCTTTTTTTTTGAAGCTTATATATCCCAAATTTTTTTCCCGAACTTAAGTTTTTATCGAACTTTAGTCATCACTACTTATTCTTCTAATTTTTTCATTCAAACTAGCATTATCCTTCAGTGTCCCATTATGTATCAATTTAAACTAAGTCAATCAACAAGTTGTTTTTATTGTGCTATCCTTATTATACCAGTTTCAAACAGAAAAAAATTCAATTCATAACAAGAAATCACATCAAAGCTCTAATAGTCAGTACGTTACTTGTCTAATCGATCCCAATCTCATCATTGGCCAAAACAAACTGTAAATATCAAACAGCTGGACTCATGCAAGATAAACATAGTAACTAACTATTATTTTTGAAATTTTTTGATTTTTTTTTATAATGAACCTAAACTAAATTAACAACATATGCAAAATAACATAACATAAACTAAACATGCGATAATGAACCTAAACAAAACTCCCCCAAACTTAGCAATTACAATGTCCTCATTGTAAGAATATAACGATAAATAGAAGAGAACTTCCCTGTAATCAGCTAAGCGTGAGTTGATGGTGGCGATGGCGACGACGATCATTTTGCTATCCATTGGACCTCCAATACCTGCAATGAAGAGAGACAACATGGATTAGATTATAAGAGAACTTAATAAGCAACTTAATTCCTATCTACTAAATAAACTAGTAAAGCATATAAATATAAAAAATTCCTGGGTTGCCTCCCAGTCAGCGCTTGATTTATAGTCTTTCAGCCTGACTTTTTCTGGTCAATGCTATCCAATTCCTCTTCGAAAGTTGAGGAATCCTCCATCCATCGAAAATAATATAGCTTTTAGTAGGTTCCCATTTGTGATAGCCATCGAGTTAAAGTCACCTAGCATACTTTGTTTAAATATATGCCCAATTGAGAATGTTGAATAACTAGGTGCTTTTCCGTCCGTTGAGCCTATGATTCGATTGGGGCTTTGAGGCTTGGCAAGAACAACGGGCTCTTCTTCTATCTTTTCCTCCTCATCCCACATAGCTTCACATTTGTAGTAGCTCTCATGTCATAAAGAGCCTTGCCGTCGACATGACTACCAAGCGGGCACGGTTTTGCAAATCTAACTGGACCATTGATCTTTGGCGGAGAAGGAACTTGGGGCACTAATAAAATCGGCTCATCCTCGTTGGTACTCATAGTTAGTTCTTCACCGACCTTATTTTCATTATCCCCACTTGTCTCCTCTTTTTCAACATCTCGTGTCTCATCCAGTTGTAGATTTGGCTCGGGCACTTCATCAATCTCGGAATCCTCATCATAACACCGATTGTTTTGAGGACAGTTGTTCAAGGCTTTGAGTATTTGATCCACATGGTTCTGTAGATTTTGCACTGATATCTCTTGATCAATCCTCCTCTCCTCATTTGATGCTATGAACTTGGACAACAATTCCTCCAACTTTGACTTTTGTTCTTTTAATGGAGGTTGATATGAGAATTCCGGTGTGTTTGTTGGATTTGGAGTAGAGTAATGGTCTTGATAGTTGTAACTCCATGAAGAATCCGGGTGATACCCCCAAACTTGATGATAATTATCATATACATACTGATTGAGGTAGTTACCTCCATACTGTACCAGCCCAAGATTGATGGTGCATTGAATACTAGGGTGATTGCCAACACAATATCCACAGGTAACTGCCATCCTTCGACTCTGTTGGGCTGCGATAACGTCCAACTTCCTCGAAAGTTCTTCAATTTGTGCTGACATTGCGGAGAGTGTCGCGAGTCTGTCAATCTTCGCTTCCTTTGGTTGAGTCATGTTCGTGTATGGCCATTGATAAGCAAAGTCATCCATGATACCCGAATGGAGAGAAATATAGGAAGAGAATTAAAAATAAAAATAAAAATGTTTAAATTAAGACTAATTTGATTGAAGCTAATATTGGTAAAACTGTATTAAACTAATTCCCCGGCAGCGGCGCCAAAAACTTGTTGGGTAAAATCTAGTTACGCACAACACGCAAGTATACGTGGTCAACAAGTAATAAAGTGATAAGTTGAGTATTGTTCCCACAGAGAATTATTTAATAAAAATCACCAAGTACTAACCCGTAACCAACTCAATCTTATTTAAACAAATGAATTTAATGTTATAAATTAAAATATTTAACTAAACTAATTCTAATTACCACTAATTAAAAATCAGATTATGGAGATTTAAGATCACAACTTCACTTATTGCTTCATTTAGGTTAACACACTTCTCATCAATTATTCACTATCCCAAATTATTAATCAAGAACACGAAAGTAGTATTAACCACCTCTCGATGCACTAATACCGTATTAACGTCAATCCACAATTAAGATAGAAATTCGTTAAACACCTTAATCAACTAACCCACTATATCTCTATGTGAATTACAATTGAAGAAGGTTGAAGAATAAGTTCTCAACCCGATTACATGCGATGTCAAACATATCTCTACCTTAACACTCATCAAGTTTAAGCTATTAACAAAATCCTGAACACATGCTATCATGATTAGATCTAAATCTATATTTCATCTCTCGAGTTCATATAGATTATCACGGTAATTGATGGACAATCAATTAAACAATTAAGTCCAAATCACAATAGACAATTCTCACAACAGAACATAATAATTGATAGTGAAACATATTAAAATAAACTACACATTAAGATCCATTGTAATCTCAAACAAAGAATTAGTTCATTGAATTAAAACTAAGAATCCACAATTGAATTTTCATTAAAAAGATAAAAATATTAGAAGATGAGAAGAAATAATCTATTGTCTGTAGATTTGACGCTCCCTTCTTTCTCCTACTTCAAATCTTCAATGGTCTCCAAGTTGCTTCAATCTCCAAATCTAATTAGAACTAATGTTTTTCTCTAATTAACTCTAATCTAATTTAATAGAATGCTCTCTAATCTCCTAATATTCTCCTCTAATCTGTGTTATTCCCCTCCTTTTATAAGCCTTTGTACATGTCTTTTAGTCCTCTTGGAAGTCCTTGAATCAAACAACTCGAAACAATCCTTTTCGGACTCAATTTCAGACAAAATTTCCTCCTTTTCACGCGTACCCAGCCCCAGCTGGGTATTTCCCTTTGTAAAAGTCAGCCCCAGCTGGATAGTAATCTGCTAATGCTCCCAGACATCCAGCCCCGGCTGGGTCCTAAGGCTAAAAATGCCCAGCCCCGGCTGGGTACCAATCTGCCAACACAATTTTCTGCTGGAACCGCCTCTGCTAAAACTGCCTTAACGTTTGAACCGGGAGGAGTTACGGGTCTCGCGACCTATAAAATCGAAGCTATCGACGAGATCTACAACTTTTATTCTTTAAGATTTCAGAAATAACAAACTCATGATGGTCAAAATTGGACTGGAAGTGACTCCTATGCAAATGACCACCCAAAACGGTGAAGTTCAACGTCCGTTGGTAGAAATGCCACAACTCTTTCATCCAAACTCCGATTGGAATGATTCAAGATGTTCCGGAAAGCTAAGAAAACGTTCTACAATATAGTCCAAGCTCCAAGCCAAGAACATGAAATGAACATTAAAGCACAAACAATATCCGGCTTGCTTTTGTTTGTATTTTCCGTGCTTTTCCTTACCAATAATCGCTCACATCGCTTCTAAACGTATAACCTACAAAACGAACACAAAATGCATGAAACGTAACTAAGACACATGAATAAAAACAACTAATTCAAGTAAAAGATACCGGATAGGTAGGTATATAACCTACTTATCAATGTAACAAAAGTTTCTTCTAACGAAGTTTCAACCAATAAGTCAAAGTCTAACTTCTCATGAGTCAAATTTAAACGTTGAACATATATAACTAGATGAAATACAAGAGTGAGTAGAACTAGTATCGAATAAGATATAGACTTCACAAGAGTTTATAATTAACTTACCCGTAATAACTTCGTTCGGGTTTCTTGACAAACACTCTAACTTAAACTACCAAATTTGACTTTGCTATACGACAAAATCAAGCTAAATGACATTCTCTTCTTGAAATTTCCACTTCTATTATCTTGGCCATGATTATCACCAAAGTGGGTACCATTCTTGGCATGATAATTTCCCCCACGATGGTCATCATTGTTTCGATGGCCGTTGCCACCGGTAAAATTATTATTGTGTTGTTGGTCGTTACCTTTTGGTTGTGCTAACTCATTATCGTGCTCCAATAACTGAGCCCTATTCACAACATCTGAATATAAACAAAGTTTATGAGAAATGAGGTATTGACGTATATCGGGTTTCAAACCTCTTATAAACATTCGCGTCATTTGCTCCTCATTATCGACCAAATGGGGTGCAAACCGGGATAACTTCGCAAACTTAGCCTCATACTGCGATACGGTCATATTATTTTGCTCCATTGCTTATCTCAACAATTTCAGATGCCATTTTCAAACACTGTCACAAAACAAGGGTTAATTGACATGTCACATATTATCCCTATAATCTGACAAACCAATTAAATACCAAATAAACTTAGGTATGTCATACTAGCGAAAGAATTCCCCGTCTCTCCCCTCATAGTTCTTGTCTCACGTCTCAGCCAGGGATCATATCCCTAAGCTTTGATACCAACTGTGACGCCCCCAAAATTAGGTATTCATCACCCATCTTGAGTCGCCAAATACATGGTACAAAATTCAAATACAACTGTCGTGTAAAATACGACAAAACATAATCTAAGAGTTTTAATACGTATATTGTCATCTAGACATTATACAAACTCAAAGGAGTCCACATTACATTTATTGTCACACTATTTAATCAGAATAGTGAGGACTACTAATGCTATCATCTGGACCGCCACTCCTTTCCCCGACTCGTCCCAGCTATATTCTCATTTCCTGAAGAGAATAGTGAAAGAAAGGGTGAGCTCAACTAGCTTAGTAAGAAATATTATGACTAAGATAATACAGAATAAATTATCGTTAGTCTTTAACAATGTTAAACTAATAAAATACAATAAACATCAAGTTTAACTGCAGTGGAATAAGCAATCAATTAGAAGAGTCAAGTAAAGAATAAAATCTACTATCTTCTATGATTTAAAATATTTTCACCAATTCTTATCGCTGAGACTCAGCTTAATAAATAAACCACAGCATCGAATCATCCTTGTACTACGGGCCAAGGATATTCATTAAATCATCAAAGGTCATGACTATACCGAATAATCCCTGGTCATAATCATACCAAGTCCATCTCTGCACGTAAGCCAAAGATATACAACAAGAAAACCAATAATCAACAATCCATCTTTGTACGTAAGCCAAAGATATACAATTCAATAATCAACAGTCCATCTTCGAACGTAAGCCAAAGATAACTTTCATCACAATATGAGCATAAGGATGATGACAATGATATAAGCATTAATCAAACTATAACAAGGATAAATATTAAAGACTTTAACTTTATCCAAATATTATCAATCACATAATAAATTTATAATCTAATATTATTAATATCATAACAATATTTTAATCACTTCTTAAACTTATAAATAATTTATTTCAATTGTTTACACTTTACCAAATAATGCATTTAATCATTCAAAAATGCTATACTCATAAGATTTCATTACCAATGGTCAAATCCCTCATCAAAAATCTACATATACCTTATATAGGATTTCTCAAGCCATAAAATCCTATTTTCCAACTTTGTTACTTTACATAACATATTTTACTCATATGTTCGCAGCTAAACTATTTTCATAAAAAATACCAAATCAGTCCCAAAAATATTTATTTTCTGAGATTTAGCATAATATAGTCCCATAATGAACATATATTTTTTTCGGAATTTTTAAAATTCATTTACTATTTTTCAAAAATCAATTTCTAATTAATTCCTTAAGAAATTAGCTACCTCAAGTTTAACTGCAAAAAATTTCCAAATCTTGGCAGGATCTTACACATATTAACGTGAGCCTCCAGTCTAAATTTCATGGTTATCGGAGTTATAGAACTCCAGTTATAGCATTTTTTGTCAGAAAATCCTAAATATTGAAATGGTCATAACTTGCTCATTATAAGTCGGAATGAGCTCATTTTTGGACAGGAGGTTTTTTATACCATATAATTTCATGTCCTAAAAGGCCATAATTTTTTCACAAATTAAGTGGCCGAAAATGCCCTTTTAAAATTGTAGACAGTAGCATTTTCCTCTTTTGCAGCTTTTGACTCCTTTGCTAAAATCAGTCCACACGAAAATCTACAACATCTTTTCTAGTGATTCCACTTGGATAAGTTATAAGACTCATAGATCTAACTCTAGAACTTGGCCACACTCAAAAATTTGAAATATAATAGGAAATATGGTCAATTGAATTTCATGTTACGTTTTTACCAAAATTTGATTTTTCAACCCTTTGTTATTTCTAAGAAACTTTCATGTTTTCACATAATAACAAACATAACTCATCATAACACTTACTAATACCATATATACCCATGATTTTTATCAGTCTAATGCTTTTATTATGACTATCATCATAATCAACGTAAACAAATCTTTTCCATAATTTAATAAGGAATGAATACAAAGTATCATTCACCATGCAAGTGGTAATTCACATAGACAGGTTATTCCAATGGAATAATAAAGAATGGAACGACAGAAGGATTCACCATGCATGCGAAAGAGACCGCACAGACATGTTATTCCCAACAAAATAATAAATAATGGAACCATGTCTGACGTAAAACACACAGACAAAATATTCTGACAGAATATTAAATGAGGAATAATAAATAATGGAACCAGGTTCGGCGTAAAACGTACAGATAGGATATTCTGATAGAATATTAAATGCGGAATAATAAATAATGGAACCAGGTCTGGCGTAAAATGCACAGATAGCATATTCTGACAGAATAATAAATGCAGAATAATAAATAATGGAACTAGGTCCGGCGTAAAACGCACAGACAGGATATTTCAACAGAATAATAAATAATGAAATAATAGAAGAATTTCACCATGTATGCGGTACTTCGCATAGACAGGTTATTCCAACATAATAATAAGGAATGGAATAATAGAAGAAGCTCACCATGTATAGGGTAGTCCGCGTATACAGGTTATTCCAACAGAATAATAAAGAATGGAATAATAGAAGTTCTCTTCATGAATACAAAAGGAATAATATCCCTTATAGGTACAACAAATAATATCTCTTACCTTTGAAAGAAGAGTATTCCAACCGGTAGAGCGGGAATATACTTGAAGAAAACTTGCACTATCTTCTACGCTCAAAGCTTTCTTAAACTCTAAAGAAATACGCTCGAGATTACAGAAGAAGAACTCTCTCTATAGTTTCTCTCTCTAGAGTTTCAGTGAATTCGTAAGAAATAATAAAGGAATGAGCTTCTATTTATAGAAGAATGGATTGCATAGTAACTAATTCATGAACGGTCCAGATTGATTTACTTTTAATCGGACGGTCCATATTTAAGGCAAAATCTTTTAAATAAAATATAATATATTTTATTTATAATCTAATAAAACGAATAACTTTATAAAAGTATTCTATTTTATATAAAAAGATTTTACTATGTAAAATACTATGCAGGCACTATGCAACACTATGCATAATAAAATATAATATATTCGATTTATAGAATAACTTTATAAAAGTATTCTGTTTTATATAAAAAGATTTTACTATGTAAAATACTATGCATAATAGAATATAATATATTCTATTTTTAGAATAACTTTATAAAAGTATTCTGTTTTATATAAAAAGCTTTTCTGTTTTATTACATTAATAATACTAATAAAACAAAACTTCATCATCACTTACTTTGAAAAATTTTCAAATGTCACCCTTAACTTTAAACTTTTATCAATTTAACTATTCACCAAAATAAAAAAATTGAATACTTTTATTTCATAAAATTCGGGGTCTCACATTCACGGGTTTTGGAATATATGAAGATGTCATCAATAAAGACAACTACAAAATGATCCAAATATTCCTTGAATACTCGGTTCATCATATCCATGAAAGCAACAAGAGCATTAGTTAATCTAAAGGATATAACTAGGAATTCATAATGCACGTACCGAGTTCTAAAAGCATTCTTTGGAATGTCATCAGTTTTAATCTTTAATTGATGATATCCAGAATGAAAATCGATCTTTCAAAAGAATTTAGCGTATTGCAACTAGTCAAACAGGTCATCAATGCGAGGCAACGAGTATCTATTTTTGATGATGACATAATTTAACTCCCGATAATCAATACAAAGTCACATATTTCCATCTTTCTTCTTTACGAAGAGAACAGAAGAACCCCAAGGAGACTTACTAGGACGAATGAAACCGATGTCTAACAATTCCTGTAGTTGGGTCTTTAACTCCTGTAGTTAAATAGGAGCCATTCGATGTGGTGCTTTGGAAATGAGTTTTATACTGGGTTCAAGGTCGATACAAAATTCAATTTCATGCTCTAGGGTAGGCCAGGAAGTTCTTCAGGGAATACGTCGGGAAATTTATTAACAATAGAAATATCATTCAAGACTGACATATTTTTGTTTAAATCCGTGACATGGGCTAAGAAAGCTTGACATCCATTTTTAAATAAACGAATAGCTTTATGGCTTGATATGACAGTAATTGACTTTAATAGTTTAGTTGCTTGAATTCGCATAATAGGTTTGTTAGGAATATAAAAGCTAACAACCTTACGAAAATAATCGATTTTAGCATGATGAGTGGTTAACCAATCAATCCCTAAAATCACATCGAATGCAAGTATTTTCAAAGAGATAAGATCGATAGGTAACTTGCGGTTGCCGATTTGAATCAAACAAGACTTATAAATAGTGGATGTAATAAAGATTTCCCCCAACGGAGTTTCAATAGATAAGTTAAAGTTTAATTTCTCTGGAGTCAAATTTAAATGTTGAGCACAAGTAGGAGAAATAAAAGAATGGGTAGAACCGGTATCAAATAAGGTATATACTTTATTAGAGTTTATGATTAGCTTACCCGTGATGACTTCGTTTGGGTTCCTTGGTTTTTGGGAGATCACGACAAACGCTCTTCCTTGAACTACTAATTTTGTCTTGTCTGGGATGACCTTTTGTGCCTCCATCCCAGCTGCACTTGACTTTGCTGCACGATAAAATCGGGCTAGGTGACCTTCTCTTTCATAATTGTAACACACTTTGGACTAATGCGTACGGGTTGGACTGATGTGTCCCTCCCCTCCGCATTTGTAACATACGATTGGTGGTCGATCTCCTTCCTTAACAACGATTGCTGGTACTGACGTCTTTTCATCATCATTGAACCTCCTCTTCATGAAATCTCCACTATTATTGTCTTGGCTATGATTACCACTGAAGTGGTTACCATTTTTGGCTTATTGATTTCCTCCACGTTTGTTGTCATCGCTTCGATGACTGCTACAACTGGTATTATCTCTTTGTCGTCTGCTCTCTCTTGGTTGGGTTGACTCATTATCGCGCTCTAATAACTGAGCCTTATTTACAACATCTAAATACAAACACAGTTTGTTAGAAATGAGGTATTAACGTATTTCGTATTTCAAACCTCGCAGAAACATTCACGTCATTCTGTCCTTATTATCAACTAAATGGGATACAAACCGGGACAACTCGGCAAACTTAGCCTCGTACTGCGACACGGTCATATTATTTTGCTCTAGCTTGATGAACTCTACCTCCTTCATGTGACGATTACTTTCAGGAAAGTACTTATCGTTGAACAGTTCTTGGAACTTCTCCCAAGACATCCTAAGTGCGATAGGCTAAGTACGTTTTACTGATTCCCACTAGTAATTTGCCTCTTCTCTCAACATAAAGGTGGCAAAGGGAACCTTTTGCTCCTCAGAGCACCCCAAGACATCAAATATCTTGGTGATCTGCTTTATCCACGTCTCTACCTTGAGTGGTTCTGGCTTTCCCCAAAACTCCGATGGTCCCAACTCCTTGAATTGCTTAGCGGTGACCATCCGTGAGTCGTCAGTGTATCCACCTGCATTCTGAACAGGAGCCGCTCTCGCCTGATGTTGCGTGAATTGTATAAAGCTTCTGAACATCCCATCGTTCATTATTTGATCGGTGTTGTTGTTTACCTGATGATTATTTCCTTCTTAATGCACATTATCCAGGGTATTGATCGTTGGTGACTCAATGGTCTCATGTGCTTCATTGCTTATCTCAACATTTTTAGATGCCATTTTCAAATACTATCACAAAACAAGGGTTAATTGACATAACACATAATATCCCTATATTCTGACCGACCAATTAAATACCAAATAAACTTAGGTAGGTCATACTAGCGAAGGAATTACCCGTCTCTTCCCTCCTAGTTCTAGTGTGACGTCCCCAAAATAGGTATACATCACCCATCTTGGGTCACCAAATACATGGTACTGAATACCAATACAAACTTAATTATACAATATGAGCTAAGAGTTTTTACACGAATATTGTCTTCTAGATAATATCCAAACTCAACTAGAGTCCTCATTACATTTATTATCATACTATTTTATAGAATAGTGAGGACTACTATAACACCATCTCGGACCATCACTCCATTCTCCGACTAGTCCCGGCTACGTTCTCATTTCCTGAAGAGAACAATAAAAGAAAAAGGGTGAGCTCAACTAGCCCAGTAAGAAATATTATGACTAAGATAATGGAAAATAAAGTATCATTAGTCTTCAATAGTGTTAAACTGATAAAATATAATAAACATCAAGTTTAACTGTAGCGGAACAAGCAATCTATTAAAAGAGTCAAGTAGAGAATGATATCTACTATCTTCTATGATTTAAAAAGTTTTTCATCAATTTTATCGCTGAGACTTAGCTTAATAAATAAACCACATCATCGAATCATCCCTGCACTACGGGCCAAGGATATTCATGTAATCATTAATGGTCATGATTATACCGAATAATCTCTGGTCATAATCATACCAACAACTGTCCATCAATGCACTACAGGCCAATGAGGACTTTTATCACATCATTTGTAACATTACGGGTCACGATTATACCGAATGATCCATGGTCATAATAATACCAATCAACAGTCCATCTATGCACGTAAGCCAAAGATGACTTTCATCATAATATAAGCATGAGGATAATGAAAATGATATAAGCATTAATCAAACGAAATCAAGGATAAATTTTAAAGACTTTAAATTTATCCAGAGTTTAAAAATATCCAAATTGTCAACATGATACTGCTTTGTGGGGTAAAATTCAAGAATAATATTCATGTATCAAAAATAATTTGGACAAAAAAGAAATATATTTTTCAGGTGAATAGTACCCCATGAATAGTACTTTGTGAATAGTACATCGGAATGAAAAGTGCCCTAAATATTCGAGTGAATAATATTCAAGTGAATAGTAACTCATGAATAGTACTCTGACATGAAAAGTGCCCCGAATACCTGAGTGAATAATATTTGAGTGAATAGTAACCGGCTAAATAGTAACCTGTAAATAGTAAATCATGAATAGTATTCCGGTATGAAAAGATCAATAATTATCAAGAAAGCTCATAATAATATTTCCATGAAAAGATACTAGATGAAGCGTAAATATCAAGGATATTCTACAAATTTCATGGAGTATAGAAGTAATACTTTAACAAAATGAGTGTATAATTAGGAATATGAAATGAAATAATATTACTCACATACTATAGAGTATGGAAGAAGATATTATTTCTACGAATACTATAAAATATAATATCCCTTACCTTAGAAGAAGAGTGGATACTGGAATAGTGAGGTATCAGACTTCTCTTCTTCTTTCTCTCTATAGCTTCTCTCTATAATTGCTCTTGTGTGTCTTGGTGGATTGGTGAGAATGGAAGAAGAATGAGCTTTTATTTATAGGAATTTATCGTTTCGATAGTTACACGTTTTGGAGCTCGAAATATTACAGTATAATACCTTCATCTTTTTCTTTATTTTTAATTTAGTCCTGCAAGTATTATCAAACTTGCACCACCTCCCCTAATAATACATCATGTGAATCAATAATACATTCTTGTGAATCAATATTTCTATACATGTGAAAAAAATAGTTACAGTATAGTACCTTCATCTATACCTCCATTTTTAATTTAGTCATGCAAGTATTATCAATCTTGCACCACCTCCTCTAATAGTACATGCATGTGAATCAATAGTACACACTTGTGAACAAATAGTTATAAGCATATGAATTAGTAGCAATTAATTATTTATTTATCCGATTAATTACCCGATTGGTCAATATAACCTCCATAAATCAATTATTATCGAAATAAATGTCGATTTTCACTAACACTAATAATCCCAACATAATGGAACTAACAAATTCATCTTTAATCAACACAAAAGTATTCATCATTAATATTATAACTCACAATATTTAACAATCAGATCATTCCCAGGAAAGATGGGGTTTTCCGATAAGGATTTCTCCCTATTGGCGCGCAATTAGGTGACCAAACCTCTTCTCGACAGAACTTTCTAGACATCATCAATATTGCAAATAATAATATGAATAATTTTTTCGTCTCAATCGTTGATTTAATAATATAGAATATTAATACTGTGACAATAATTGAATCAATAATATGAGAGAAATTATGCAACAATTACTGTAGCAATAATTGAGTATAACTAAGTGACTTCTCACATAAGCATCAATAATCAATACCGTGTGCTACTATGCAACCACGCGTATTACTGTACTTTTACCACCGGGTAGTTCAATAGTTTAATAGTAAAACTTTCGCCATTATTTTTATAAAAAGATAATTCGATCATATTTTAGCTACAATAATACTTCCGTTGTAGGATCCACCAATGATTGTGCCATCGTACGAATATTCCCTATTAAAACTAATATTCCCTGACCAATCGAATATTATATAACCACTTGATTACTTTGCAAATTTTGTAAATATTACCCACAACTATAACATTATATCAAATCCACACCATAATATTCAAAAATATATTTCGAGAAAAATTATTCTTTATTCATAAAAGTTGGGGTCTTACAACCTCCCCTTCTTATGAAATTTCGCCCTCGAAATTAGGGTATGTGTAAGACTCCGAATTTTATGAAATAAAAATATTCAATTTTTCTTATAATTATTATCCAATAAATGGTTAAATTGATAAAAATATAAAGTTAAGGGTGATATATATAAATTTTTTCAAAATACGCAAGTGGTTATAAAATACTTATTGTTGTTGGGGAATATTCGTTTGGTCGTGGAATATTCTTGTTGTCGAGGAATATTCGTACGACAGCATAGCCATTTGTGGGCCTCATAATAGAATAACTGTCGAATGAAAAAAATGACAAGTTTGAGTTTTTATAAATAACAGCATAATTGTTACCGTTAACACTGTTGGATTACCTGGTGGTTAAAATATAGTAATACGCATGGTTTCACAGTAGCACACGGTATTGCACAGTATTTTTGAATTGTTGATTCTTACGTATGAAGGAACTACTAAATAATTGTTACAGTAATTACTGTTCAATATTTTATTTTATTGGTTCAATAATTGATGCGTTGATATTTTATATTATTGTTGTTTCAATAATTGTGACTGCATAGTATTTCCCATTATTAGATCAATAATTCATATTATTTGAATAATATTATTAGATAGTATTATTGGCTATTTCTAGAAAGTTCTGTCAATGAGAGGTTTGGTCACCTAATTGCGAGCCAGTAAAGAGAAATCCTTATCGGAAAGTCACCACTTTCCTGGGAACGGCCTGATTGTCATTATTATGATTCTGTAATATTATTTGTGAATAATTATTTATTGATTTATATGATAAAGAAATATTTATTTTTATGTGGATACAATTGAAGAAATTAATGTTGAGGTGTTTTAACATTATTTTTGTCAGAATGGAGGTATTAAAAATCAAATCAGTATTCTTAAAGTTTTATTGCGTGAGTTATAATTTGAATCTGACCGTTGGATCGTTGTGATTTTTGGATATATTATACATATATAAGTTGAGTATATGTCCACAAATTTTGAACCGTTAAAAATTAACGCATGATTTGTTATGAATTTTAAAAGGTGTTAAAAATCATCTGTTTGTGAATTTCGGATATTTTTTGTCTGTAATTTGAAAAAACTTAAAGCTACAAAGTTGTAGAGAATTTGATTTCGTGTGAAATGGACATAAAATTCATATTTTTCTTATAAAAGGGCTATTTATTATGAATTACTGAAGTTTCAGAAAATAAAATAATTTTTATTAAAATTAGGTGGGACCCACTTTTGGTTGGTGTAGAAAACATGTGCTGATTTTGGGTTGGCCCTACTGTGGTGGCTGATGATTTTTCAAAGGTGGCTTGCATATAAGAAGGAAAATGAAATAATATTATTTTATTAGTTTAGTCTCCTTTGGCGTTCTAGCATTTTCCTATAAATAGGTGCTTAAGTTAGAATTGAAAATCACACCAGAAACATAAGTTTTCTCTCTCTATATTATAGAGCATATTTTGTAAGTATTTAGATACTTTGAGAATTGTTATTCAGTGCAAGTTTCCTTCGACTTTATATTCGATATTCCAATCAGAAATAATGTTCTTTTGAGGTAAGGGATTGTAAGGTTATTATGTTTTTTAGTTTCGTAATTTTTTCGACCCTCAAAAAATTTAGGAAAAATTTGAAATGATAATTTGATGACTTTTCTAGATTGTGTCCAAAAATAGCGATTTTTGGATGTATAGATTATGAGTTATGAATTTTATGGGAAAAGACTATTTTAAAAGTAAACCCTTATAACTCCTTGTGGTTAACTCCAAAATTGGTGAACTTTTTATTAGGAGTACATGTATATAATATCAGTATACTCTGTAAATTTCAGAATTTTTGGACAAAAATACAGTTTATGATAAATGTCTAAATATTCGGCAGTTTTGGTCATATGAAAAATAGTAAATGAATTTTAAAAATTTTGAGAACAATATATGTTTAATGTGGGACTATATTCTGCTAAATCCCAGAAAAGAAAATTTTTTGGAACTGATTTGGTATTTTTCATGAAAATAGACTAGTTATGAATAAATGAATTAAATATGTTATATGAAGTAAGAAAATTGGAAAATAGAATTTTATGGCTTGAGAATCCTATATAAGGTATATGCAGATTTTTTATGAGAGTTTTGGTTATTGGTGATGAAATCTTATGAGTTTGACATTTTAGGATGATTAAATGTATTAATTAGTAAAGTGTAAATAATTAAAATAAATTATTTATAAGTTTAAGAAATGATTAAAATATTGTTGTAATATTAATAATATTAGATTGTGAGATTATTAAGTGATTTATAACATTTGGATTAAGGTATTATAAATATTGATATGGATTTTATTGTGAAACTTTATCTTTTCGTGTCGTGATTACTATTCACGTATACGACATTATTCACGTATACGACAGTATTCATGTATATGATAGTATTTACGTATATGATATTATTTACGTATACGGTACTATGTACGAATATGTAGTACTATTCACGAGTTACTATTCATTGGGTATTATTCACGACAAAATTGGTTTCTTTTTCTGACCAAATTATCGTTGATTTATGAATATTGCTCTTAAAATTAAATCCATGTTTTGATCATATTATTTTTATTATCATATATAACATTTTTTAACCCTAGTGATGGAATTTCTCTTTCACTTGAGTGTAAAGATGGGTAGATTATTGGTATGATCGTGACTATGGGTTCTCTTTGGCCAGTAGTGCAAAGATGAATTGTTGACTGGTATGATCATTGTAAAATCCCAAATTTTACGAATAAAGATTTAATTTTCTCTAAATATTTTTTTTAAAATATTATGGTATAGATTTGATATAATATTATAGTTGTGGGTAGTATTTATAAATTTTGTAAAGTATGCAAGTTGTTATAAAATATTCTTTTTATCGGGGAATATCCGTACGACAGTACAATCATTGGTGGACCCCAGAATGAAAGTATTGACGTAGTTAGAAAAAGACAGAATTATCTTTTTATAAAAATAACGGCGAGTGTTACCGTTAAAACTGTTGAACTACTCGGTAGTAAAAGTACAGTAATACGCGTGGTTGCATAGTAGCACACGGTATTGATTATTGATGTTTACGTAAGAAGTCACTCAGTTATACTCAATTATTGCTACGGTAATTGTTGCATTATATCTCTCATATTATTGATTCAATTATTGTCACATTATCATGTGCATAATATATATTATTATATCAATAATTGAGATGGCAAAGTTATTCATATTATTATTTGCAATATTGACAATGTCTAGAAGTTCTGTCAAGGAGAGGTTTGGTCACCTAATTGTGCGCCAATAAGAAGAAATCCTTATCGGAAAGCCCCCTCTTTCCTGGGAAAGACCTGGCTGTTAAATATTGTGAATTATAATATTAATGATGAATAAGTTCGTGTTGATTAAAGATGAAAAGGATATTTCCATTGTGTTGGAATTATTAGTGTTAGTGGAAATCGATATTTATTTGGATAATAATTGATGTCTAGAGGTTATATTGACCAATCGGGTAATTCACCGGATAAATGAGCAATTAATTGCTATTAATTCACATAATTATAACTATTTGTTTATATGTGTGTACTATTGATTCACATTCTTGTAATATTAGGGAAGGTGGTGCAAGATTGATAATACTTGCATGACTAAGTTAAAAATGGAGGTATAGATGAATGTAATATACTGTAATTCGTATTTTCACATGATTATAACTATTGATTCACATGATTGAACTATAGATTCACATTATTTACTATTAGGGGAGGTGGTGCAAGTTTGATAATACTTGCAGGACTAAATTAAAAATGAAGAAAAAGAGGAAGGTATTATATTGTAATATTTCGAGCCCCAAAACGTGCAATTATCGAAACTATATTTTCTTATAAATAGAAGCTCATTCTTCCTTCATTTCTCACCAATTCACTAAAGCTATAGAGTAATTATTATGGAGAGAAATTATAGAGACAAAGAAGAAGAGAAGTCTGTTACCTCACTATTCTAGTATTCAGACTTATTTTGAGGTAAGAGGTATTATTCTTTCGTATTCATGAAGAGAGTTATTTTCTTTCAATACTCGTAAGAGTTGTTATTCCATTCTTTATTATTATATTGGAATAACCTGTCTGTGCGAAGTACCGCATACATGGTAAAATTCTTCTATTATTCCATTCTTTATTATTTTGTTGGAATAACCTGTCTGTGCGGTCTATCACATGCTTGGTGAATTCTGTTGTTATTTCATTCTTTATTATTCTGTTGGAATAACCTGTCTGTGCGGTCTATCGCATGCCTGATGAATTCTGTTGTTATTCCATTCTTTATTATTATGTTGGAATATCCTGTATGTGCGGATTACGCATGACCTGGTTCCGTTCTTTATTATTCTGTTGGAAAATCCTGTCTGTGCGGATTACGCATGACCTGGTTCCTTTCTTTATTATTCTGTTAGAATATACTGTCCGTGCGGATTATGCATGACCTAGTTCAATACTTTATTATTCTGTTGGGAATAACCTGTCTATGCGGTCTATCGCATGCATGGTGAATTCTTCTGTTATTCCATTCTTTATTATTCTATTGGAATAACCTGTCTATTTGGATTACTGCATGCATGGTGAATGATCCGTCGTATTCTTTCTTTATTAAATAGTGGAAATGATCTGTCTACATGGATTACCGCATGGCGGGCGAAAATCCATTTGCAGTTTCATATATTCTAATATACTCAGTTAAAGTTTTGACTTTTATACTCCATGAAATTAGTAGAATATCCTGGATATTTGCGTTTCATCTAGTATCTTTTAATGGAAATATTCTTCTGAGCTTTCTTGAATTTTACTCCACAAAGAAGTATCATATTGACAATTTGGACGTTATTGATTTCTAGATAAATTAGAATTATAAATTTTTAAAATTTTTCCTTGAACTTGTTTTATTGAATTATTATGTCATTGTCATCATCCTCATGCTTATATTATGATGAAAGTCATCTTTGGCTTACGTACATAGATGGACTTGGTATAATTATGACCAGGGATCATTCGGTATAATCATGACCTGTAATGTTATAAATGATGTGGTAAAAGTCCTCATTGGCCTGTAGTGAATTGATGGACAGTTTTTGGTATGATTATGACCAGGGATTATTCGGTATAGTTATGACAATTGATGATTTAATGAATATCCTTGGCCCGTAGTGCAGGGATGACTCGATGATGTGGTTTATTTATTAAACTGAGTCGCAGTGATAAAAATTGATGAAAACATTTTAAAACATAGAAGATAGTAGATATCATGCTCTACTTGACTCTTCTAATGGATTACTTATTCCGCTGCCGTTAAACTTGATGTCTATTGTATTTTATCAGATTAACATTATTGAAGGCTAATGATAATTTATCCTGCATTATCTTAGTCATAATATTTCTTACTGGGCTAATTTAGCTCACCCTTTTGCTTTCATTATTCTCTTCAAGAAATGAGAACGTAGCCAGGACTAGTCGGGGAATGGAGTGATGGTCCGAGATGGTGTTATAGTAGTCCTCACTATTCTATAAAATAGTGTGACAATAAATGTAATGAGGACTCTATTTAAGAGTGAATATTTTCTAGAAGGAAATATTCCTGTTTAAACTCTCAGCTATGTTTTGTCGTATATTACACGACATTTGTATAATTAAGTTTGTATTTGTTTTCTATACCATGTATTTGGAGACTCAAGATGGGTAATGTATACCTATGTGTGGGGCGTCACAATTATGACCATTGAATTTATAAACGATTATCTTTAGCTTAAGTGCAAAGGTGAATTGATCAACATGGTTATAATTATTGTTTATATAAATTCTGAAATGATTATATATTTCTTTGAGATATTAATATCTTTGGCCAGTAGTGCAAAGATGACCTGTTGTTGAATATCTTTGGCCCGTAATGCAAAGATGACCTATTATTGAATATCTTTGGCCTGTGGTGCAAAGATGAACTGTTGATGAATATCTTTGGCCTGTAGTGCAAAGATGACCTATTTTTGAATATCTTTGACCTGTAGTGCAAAGATGAACTGTTAATGAATATCTATGATGAACGGGAACTGTGATTTGGTATAACCATGATCTTTGATGTTTCAGGTAAAGACATGTGATGAAAATATCTTCGTCTTGGATGAGAAGAGGAATTTAGAACCACAAATATGATTATGAGTTATTAACATGATTGTGGACAGGAACTGTTGATTGATGTTACAGGGATAAAACATTGTTGGTGGACTTTTAACATAGAGAAGATAATAGACTTTATGGTTTATTTGACTCTTCTAATGGATTGCTCGTTCCGCTGCAACTATGGTTGAAAAGTTTTATCATCTACCATATGTTCTAAATCTCTGATTACTAACGAAGGCTATTGATAATTTAATTATCTTTAGTCATGATATTCTTTACTGCGCTATTTATGCTCACCCTTTTTGATTCACAATTCCTTTCATGTAATAAGAGTAGCTGGGTCGAGCAGGGATAACATGGGAATAGTGTGATGGTCCGAGACTGTCAAATTTTTCAACACATTATAAAACGACATGATATACAATATATAATTATATTGAGGACCTAATATGTGTGTGTCGTATATTATACGTCACTTAATAATTAATTTTGGTGAACAACAATAGGGTGAGGTGAACCCAACTTTGGAAGGATGTTTTGCCACTATCATACAAGATGCCTAATGATATACAACCTCGTGTTATCATAAGATAGGGTTTTGCACATCCACTTGCTGAGTATATCTACGAGCACTACCTATATAATCTTGGAGTTTGGTTGAAATATAATTTTCAATTGCAGCAGTGGAGATAGTTATATGTCAAAAAAAGACTCACCATTCAAAAAAACATGATAGTAATCTTCTCGTTTTTCTTTGGGGTCTATTGGGTCAACGAAGGATAATTCTGTGGACATATGATATCTATCATAACCTAGACGCATGGCCTCCGATGTACGAATGTTTCCTTGAGCAGTTCCCAAAGATTTTAATTTCTAAAACAGTTTTTTACTGTACCTTTATGTAAGGTGCCATTGTGACGTGCTATCCAAGGTTGGGATGAGAGTCACAGTTAGTATATATTTGTATCAAAACTCACAACATATGTGTTGTTGTATTTTGCACGACAATTGTAGTAATAACGTTATAGTTGTTTTCTATACCATGTATTTGGTGACTCAGAATAGGTTGGATGGATTGGACCTATTTTGGAGACATCACAGTATGTACCTGGTATGTCGAAGAGGTGAGGATACCTTGACTTCATTTTAGATTCTAACTCCCTGGTCATTTTCTCAACATCATGGTTTCTCCACAAAATTTTGACTTGAGGTAAAACTTTGGAGCATATAATATGATCCTTCTTATCAAAGATTTTAACAAGTGCCACTTCATATGTTAAATCTTCCGTTATCTCGTCCGGTTCTAAATCAATAATGTGGTTCGGGTCTTTCACGTATTTACGTAACATAGATATGTGAAAAATGTTATGAACACAAGACATACTTGACGGTAAGGCGAGTCTATAGGCAACAGTTCCTACTCGACCGAGGATTATAAATGGGCCAATGAATCGAGGATTGAGCTTTCCTCTCTTTCCAAATATCATAACTCCTTTCCATGAAATAACAAGTAACAACACATGATCTCCAATATTGAATTCCACGTCCTTTCGATGAAGATCAACATAACTCTTTTGTCGATCTTGTGAGGATTTTATACGTTGTCGGATCGTTTGAATCTTTTCTGTAGTCATACATACCAACTCCGGTCTCAACAACGTTACTTCACCCACCTCATCCCAGCATACTGGAGAACAACACTTTCTTCCATACAACGCCTCAAATGAAGCCATGCCAATACTTGCTTGATAACTGTTGTTGTAGGAAAACTCCACCAATGGTAGAACTTGTCCCAACTTCCTTTAAAGTTAAGGACACAGAGTCTTAATAAATCTTTAAGAGTTTGAATAGTCCTCTCCGACTGCTCGTCCATTTGGGGATGATATGCCAAACTAAATCGTAAATCCGTGCCCATAGCTTTTTGCAAATTAACCCAAAATCTTGAAGTGAATCTTGGGTCTCGATCAGAAACTATGGATACTGGCATACCATGCAATCTTAAAATCTCATTTATGTACATACGAGCAAGACGTTCAAGTAACAAAATCCTTGGGAAGCCAGTAACAAAATCTCATTTCGGTAAGAAATGAGCATACTTGGTCAATCTATCAACAATGACCCAAATCGCATCTATGCCTTGAGAAACCTTGGGAAGCCAGTAACAAAATCCATGGTAATGTGCTCCCACTTCCAATCTGGAATTTTAAGTGGTTGCAATGGACTTTTTGGCACTTGATGCTCCGCCTTGACTCGTTGACAAGTTAGACAACTTGAGATAAACCCCGCTATTTCTCTCTTTATATTGCTCCACCAAAATGTATGTCAAAGATCACGATACATTTTGGTACTCCTAAGATGGATTGCAAATGGTGTGTTGTGCGCCTCCATCATGATTTTATACTTCAAGTTAGAATCGTTAAGAACACAAAGTCTGGAGTTGACTCCAAGTATTCCTTCTTCATTGATTCTTGCTTCCGAAAAATATCACCTTCTTACACTTTCTTCCTCATACGCATTAGCTCCAGGTCTGTAGCTTGAGCAATTTTAACTTTATCGATTAAATTTGATTCTACTCTTATATTCACCATCATCACATGGGTCCCTAGAGTCTTTAACTCTATCTCCATCCTTTGTAAGTCATATAAAATGGACCTTTTCATTGACAATATCGCACTCATACCCGCATATGATCTTCTACTCAATGTGTCAGCTACTACGTTCGCTTTTCTAGGTTGGTATTGAATGGTATGATTGTAATCTTTCAACAACTCAGGCCATCGTCGTTGCTGCATGTTGAGTTCCTTTTGAGTGAAGAAATATTTAAGGCTTTTATGATCCGTATAGATCCCCACCTTCTCTCCAAACAGGTATTGCCTCCAAATCTTAAGCACAAAAACGACAGATGCCAACTCTTGATCATGAGTAGGATAATTCCTCTCATATTCTTTGAGTTATCGTGAGGCATAGGCTATGACTTTCCTATGTTGCATGAGAACACATCCTAAACCTATGCTTGAAGCATCGCTGAATATGACAAATCCCTCCAAACCAGATGGTATTGTCAGAACAGGTGCTGAAATGAGTCTCCTCTTGAGTTCTTGAAAACTCTTCTCACATTCCTCGCTCCAACTGAATTTTATATCTTTCTGAGTTAGCTGAGTTAATGGAGTAGCAATTCTAGAAAATTCTTCCATAAATCTCCAATAATAACCAGCTAAGCCCAGAAAGCTACGTACTTCGGTCACTAACTTAGGTTGCTCCCAGTTTTGAATTTCTTCAATCTTTATCGGGTCAACAGATATTCCATGAATTGATATCACGTGCCCAAGGAATGCTACTTCCTCAAGCCGCATTTCTTCAACTTGGCATATTGCTTGTTTTCCCGAAACTTTTGGAGTATCAGCCTAAAGTGTTGCTCATGATCTTCACGACTTTTGGAGTAAATGAGAATGTCATCAATAAAGACAACCACAAAGTGATCCAAATATTCCTTGAATACTCGATTCATCATATCCATGAAGGCAGCAGGAGCATTAGTCAATTCAAAAGATATGACTAGGAATTCGTAATGCCCGTACCGAGTTCTGAAAGCAGTCTTTGGAATGTCATCAGTTTTAATCTTTAATTGATGATATCCGGAACGAAGATTGATCTTTGAAAATAATTTAGCGCCTTGCAACTGGTCAAACAGATCATCAATTCGAGGTAATGGGTACCTATTTTTGATAGTGACATGATTCAACTCCCGATCATTAATATAAAGTCGCATACTTCCATCTTTCTTCTTCACGAATAGAATAGGAGCACCCCAAGGAGACGTACTAGGATGAATGAAACCGATGTCTAATAATTCCTGTAGTTGGGTTTTTAACTCCTGAAGTTCAATAAGAGCCATTCGATATGGGGCTTTGGAAATGGGTTTTATATCGGGTTCAAGGTCGGCACAAAATTCAATTTCACGATCTGGGGGTAGGCCATGAAGTTCTTCAGGGAAAATGCCGAGAAATTTATTAACAATAGAAATATCATTCAAATCTGACGTATTTTTATTTAAATCAGTGATATGGGCTAAGAAATCTAGACATCCGTTTTTTAATAAACGTATAGCTTTATGGCTTGATATGATAGTGATTGACTATAGTAGTTTGGTTGCTTGAATTCGCATAATAAGTTGGTTAGGAATATGAAAGCTAACCACCTTACAAAAATAATCGATTTTAGCATAATGAGTAGTTAACCAATCAATCCCTAAAATCACATCAAATGTAAGTTTTTCAAAGAGATAAGATCGATAGGTAACGTATGATTACCGATTTGAATCAAACATGATTTATAAATAGTGGATGTAATGAAGGTTTCTCCTAACGGAGTTTCAACAGATAAATCAAAGTCTAATTTCTCTGGAGTTAAATTTAAATGTTGAGCGCAAGTAGGAGAAATAAAAGAATGGGTAGAACCGATATCAAATAAGGTATATACTTCGCTAGAGTTTATGATTAGCTTACTCGTAATCACCTCGTTCGGATTTCTTTCTTTGTGGGAGGTTACGACAAATGCTCTCTCTTGAACTACCAATTTTGCCTTGTCTGGGACACCCTTTGATGCCTCTATCCTAGTTGGACTTGACATTGGTGCACGATAAAATCAGGCTAGGTATCCTTCTCTTTCGTAATTGTAACATGCTTTGGATTACTGCGTATAGTTTGGACTGATGTGTCCCTTCCCTCCGCATTTGTAACATACGATCGGTGGTCATTCTCCTTCATTAACAACAGGTGATGGTGCTGACGTCTTTCCGTCATTATTGAATCTCCTATTCTTGAAATTTCTACTTCTATTATCTTGGCCATGATTATTGTGACGCCCCCAAAATAGGTCCACATGACCCATTCTGAGTCGCCTGATATCACACTATTAAAATCATTTACAAACTTCATTTATACAACTGTTGAACTGTCATGTAGAATATGACCACAGTTAAACTGTGAGTTTTAATACAAATATATATAACTCTCATGGCGCCTCGACCACAACCTTACAATGGTACTTTATATAAAAGTACAGTCAATAACTGTTTTAGAAATTAAAATCTTTGGAAAATACTCAAGGAAACCTTCGTACATAGGAGGCCATGCGTCTAGGTTATTATAGATATCATATGTCCACAAAATTATCCTTGGTTGACCCAATAGTCCCCAAAGAAAAACAAGAAGATTGCTATCATCTTCTTTCCAATGGTGAGTCTTCTATTGACATATAATTATCTCCGTTTTCTCCAATTGAGAATTATATTTCAAATAAACTCCAAGATTATATAGGTAGTGCTCATAGATATACTCAGCAAGTGGATGTGCACAACCATGTCTTATGATAACACGAAGTTGTTTGTAATTAGACATCTTGTACGATAGTGGCAAAATACCCTTCCAAAGTTGGTTTCACCTCTCCCTATTCGGTTCACCAAATTCAACGGTTAAAATGACGTATAAAATATGACACACTTATCTGAAATTCTCAATAAAATTATTTCCATACTATTTCAGGGGAAACCACAACAGCTATACACCACCGTTCTAATCCCCTGTTACCCCCGCTCGACCCAGCTACACTCTTATTACCTAAAAGGAATTGTGAAGCAAAAAGGGTGAGCACAACTAGCCCAGTAAATAATATCATAACTAAAGATAATTAAATTATCAATAGCCTTCATCAGTAATAAATCAGAGATTTAGAACATATGGTAGATGATAAAACTTTTCAACCATAGTTGTACCGGAACGAGCAATCCATTAGAAGAGTCAAATAGACCATCAGATCTATTATCTTCTCCATGTTAAAAGTCCACCAATAATGTTTTATCCCTGTAACATCAATCAACAATTCATGTCCATGATCATATGAATAACTCATGATCATAATTGTGATTTTAAAATCCTCTTCGTACCCAGGACGAAGATAATTTTTATCACCTATCTTCACCTAAAACATCAAAAATCATGGTTATACCAAATCATAATTCCTGCTCATAATCATACTAATAAATTCATCTTTGCACTACGGCCAAAGATATTCATTAACAATTCATCTTTGTACTACAAGCCGAAGACATACAATTATATTTTAGAAGAGTCAAGTAGAGCATGATATCTACTATCTTTTACGAATTAAAAGTGTATAATCAATATTTTATCGCTGAGACTCAGCTTAATAAATAATCCACATCATCGAATCATCCCTGCATTACGGCCAAGGATATTCATGTAATCATCAATGATCATGATTATACCGAATAATCCCTGGTTATAATCATACCAATAACTGTTCATCAATGCATTACGGGCCAATAAGGACTTTTACCACATCATCTATAACATTACGGGTCATGATTATACCGAATGATCCCTGGTCCTAATCATATCAATAAACAGTTCATCTATCAACATAAGCCAAAGATACTCATCAATCAATAGTTCATCTTTGCACGTAAGCCAAAGATATACAACTGTAAAATCAATAATCAATAGTTCATCTTTGCACGTAAGCCAAAGATATACAACTGTAAAACCAATAATCAACAGTCAATCTTTGTACGTAAGCCAAAGATGACTTTCATCATAATATAAACATGAGGATGATGACAATGATATAAATATTAATCAAACGAAATCAAGGATAAATATTAAAGACTTTAAATTTATCCAAATATTATCAATCACTTAATAAACTCATAATCTAATATTATTAATATTATAACAATATTTTAATCACTTCTTAAATTTATAAACAATTTATTTCAATTGTTTACACTTTACCAAATAATACATTTAATCATTCAAAAATGCCATACTCATAAGATTTCATCACCAATGATCAAATCCCTCAAAAAAAATCTACATATACCCTATATAGGATTTCCAAGCCATAAAATACTATTTTACAATTTTGTTACTTCACATAACATATTTAATTTATTTACTCATAACTAGATCATTTTCATGAAAAATACCAAATAAGTCCCAAAAATATTTTTTTCCTGGGATTTAACAGAATATAGTCCCATATTAAACATATATTTTTCTCAAAATTTTTAAAATTCATTTACTATTTTTTATATGGCTAAAACTGCCAAATATTTAGACATTTATCAAAAATTGTACTTTTGTCCAAAAATTACAAAATTTAAGGGTATATTGATGTTATATAGATGTACTCTCAATAAAAATTTCACCAATTTTGGAGTTAAATACAAGGAGTTATAAGGGTTTACTTTTAAAATAGTATTTTCTCATAAATTCCATAACTCTTAATCTATACATCCAAAAATCGTCATCTTTGGACACAATATAGAAAATTCATCAAAATATCATTTCAAATTTTTCCAGAATTTTTGAGGGTCAAAAAAATTACGAAAATGCAAATGGATTTTCACCCGTCATGCGGTAATCCACGTAAACAGATTATTTTCATAATTTAATAAGGAATGAATACAAAGGGTCATTCACCATGCATGCGATAATCCATATAGACAGGTTATTCCAACAGAATAATAAAGAATAGAATAACAGAAGAATTCACCATGCATGCGATAGACCACACAGACAGGTTATTCCCAACAGAATAATAAAGAACGGAACCAGGTCATGTGTAATCCGCACATACAGGATATTCCAACAGAATAATAAAGAATGAAATAACAACAAAATTCATCAGGCATGCGATAGACCGCACAGATAGGTTATTCCAACAGAATAATAAAGAATGGAATAGTAGAATAATTTCACCATGTATGCGGTACTTCGCATAGACAGATTATTCAAACATAATAATAAAGAATGGAATAACAACTCTTATGAGTATTGAAAGAAAATAACTCTCTTCATGAATATGAAAGAATAATACCCCTTACCTTAGAAGAAACTGGATATCAGAATAATGAGGTAGGAGACTTCTCTTCTTCTTTCTCTTTATAATTTCTCTATATAATAATTGCTCTAAAGCTTTAGTGAATTGGTGAGAAATAATGAAGGAATGAGCTTCTATTTATAGGAAAATATAGTTTTGATAATTGCACGTTTTGGGGCTCGAAATATTACAGTATAATACCTTCATCTTTTTCTTCATTTTTAATTTAGTCCTGCAAATATTATCAAACTTGCACCACCTCCCCTAATAGTAAATAATGTGAATCAATAGTTTAATCATGTGAATCAATAGTTATAATCATGTGAAAATACAAATTAAAGTATAGTACCTCCATCTATACCTCTATTTTTAACTTAAGTCATGCAAGTATTATCAATCTTGCACCAACTCCCCTAATAGTACAACAATGTAAATCAATAGTACACACATGTGAACAAATAGTTATAATCATGTGAATTAATAGCAATTAATTGCTCATTTATCCGATTAATTACCCGACTGGTCAACACTAATAACTTCTATTTCTACTAATTTTATCGTTTCGGACACAAATATCACGTCCGCGTCTCCAAATTCAACTATGAACTCAAATTCAATTTTTAATAACATTCATCATTAATATTATAACTCACAATATTTAACAACCAGGTCGTTCCCAAGAAAGAGGGGGCTTTCTGATAAGGATTTCTCCTTATTGGCGCGCAATTAGGTGACCAAGCCTCTCCTTGACAAAACTTCTAGACATTGTCAATATTGTAAATAATAATATGAATAACTTTGTCGTTTTAATTATTGATTTAATAATATATAAAATATTATACAGATGATACTGTGACAATAATTGAATCAATAATATGAGAGATATGATGCATCAATTATTGTAACAATAATTGAGTAATACTGAGTGACTTCTCAAACAAGCATCAATAATCAATACCGTGTGCTACTATGCAACCACGCGTATTAATGTACTTTTATCAATTTAACCATTTACTAAATAGAATAATAATTATAAAAATTGAATACTTTCATTTCGTAAAATTCAAGGTCTTACAATTACCATCGAAGTGGTTACCATTTCTGTCATGTTGATTCCCTCCACGTTTGTTGTCACCGCTTCGATGACTGCTACCACTGGTATTATCGATTTGCCGCCTTCTCTCTCTTAGTCGGGTTGACTCATTATCACTCTCCAATAATTGAGCCCTATTTACAATATCTGAATACAAACACAGTTTGTGAGAAATTAGGTGTTGACGTATCTCAGGTTTCAAATCTCTTAGAAACATCTGCGTCATTCTCTCCTCATTATCAACCAAGTGGGACGCAAAACGGGACAACTCGGCAAACTTAACTTCATACTGTGATATGGTCATATTGTTTTGCTCTAGTTTGATGAAATCTACCTCCTTCACGTGACGAATGAATTCGGGAAAGTACTTGTCGTTGAACAGTTCTTGGAACTTTTCCTAAGACATCTTTAGTGTGGTAGGCTGAGTATGCTTTACATATTCCCACCAGTAATCTGCCTCTCATCGCAACATGAAGGTGGCAAAGGGAACCTTTTGCTCCTCGGAGCATCCCAAGACATCAAATATGTTGGTGATCTACTTTATCCATGTCTCCGCCTTAAGTGGTTTTGGCTCTCCCAAAAACTCCGGTGGTTCAAGCTCCTTGAACTATTTAGCGGTGACCGTCCGAGAGTTGTCAGTGTTTCCACCTGTATTTTGAACAAGAGTCTCTCTTGCGTAATGTTGCATGAATTGCATAAAGCCTCTGAACATCTCATCGTTCATCATTTGATCGATGTTGTTGTTTACCTGAGGATTATTGTCTTCTTGTTGGACATTATCCTGTGTATTGATCATTGGTGACTCAACGGTCTCATGTGCTTCATTGCTGATCTCAACATTTTCAGATGTCATTTTCAAACACTGCCACAAAACAAGGGTTAATTAACATGTCACATATTATCCCTATACTTTGACCGACCAATTAAATACCAAATAAACTTAGGTAGGTCATACTAGCGAAAGAATTCCTCGTCTCTCCTGTGAGATCCCGAATTTTATGAAATAAAAGTATTCAATTTTCTTATAATTATTTTATTTGGTAAATAGTTATAATGATAAAAGTTTAAAGTTAAGGGTGATATTTAAAAATTTTGCAAAGAAAGCAAGTTGTTATAAAATATTCGTTGTGTCGGGAAATATTCGATTGGTCGGGGAATATTCGTTTTAACAGGGAATATTCGTACGACGGCACAATCATTGGTGAACCCCACAACGAAAGTATTGTCGTAGTTAGAAAACGACATAAATATCTTTTTATAAAAATAATGGCAAAATTTTACTGTTAAAAACTGTTGAACTACTTGGTAGTAAAAGTACAGTATTACGCGTGGTTGCATAGTAGCATACGGTATTGATTATTGATTCTTATGTGAGAAGTCACTCAGTTATACTCAATTATTGCTATAGTAATTGCTGCATCATATCTCTCATATTATTGATTCAATTATTGTCACAGTATCATCTGCATAATATGTTATATTATTAAATAAATAATTGAGACGACAAAGTTATTCATATTATTATTTGCAATATTGACAATGTCTAGAAGTTCTATCAAGAAGAGGTTTGGTCACCTAATTGCGCGCCAATAAGGAGAAATCTTTATCAGAAATCTCCATCTTTCTTGAGAACAACCTGGTTGTTAAATATTATGAATTATAATATTAATGATGAATAAATTTGTGTTGATTAAAGATGAAATTGATAGTTCTATTGTGTTGGAATTATTAGTGTTAGTGAAAATCGACATTTATTTCGATAATAATTAATATCTGGAGGTTATATTGACCAATCGGGTAATTCACATGATAAATGAGCAATTAATTACTATTAATTCACATGCTTATAATTATGTGTTCACATGTGTGTACTATAGATTCACATTCTTATACTATTAGGGGAGGTGGTGCAAGATTGATAATACTTGCATGACTAAGTTAAAAATAGAGGTATAGTTGAAGGTACTATACTGTAATTCGTATTTTCACATGATTATAACTATTTATTCACATGATTGAACTATTGATTCATATTATTTACTATTAGGGGAGGTGGTGTAAGTTTGATAATACTTGCATGACTAAATTAGAAATGAAGAAAAAGAGGAAGGTATTATACTATAATATTTTGAGTCCCAAAGCATGCAATTATTGAAACTATATTTTTCTATAAATAGAAGGTCATTCTTCCTTTATTTGTCACCAATTCACTAAGTCTCACAAGAGCAATTATTATAGAGAAATTATAGAGAGAGAAGCTACAGAGAGAAAGAAGAAGCGAAGTCTGCTCTTCACTATTCCAGTATCCAGTCTTCTTTTGAGGTAAGGGATATTATTATAGTAAGGGGTATTATTCTTTCGTATTCATGAAGAGAGATATTTTCTTTCAATACTCGTAAGGGTTGTTATTCTATTTTTTATTATTATGTTAGAATAACCTGTCTATGCGAAGTACCGCATACATGTTGAAATTCTTCTATTATTCCATTTTTTGAAATTCTTCTATTATTCCATTTTTTATTATTCTGTTGGAATAACCTGTCTGTGTAGTCTATCGCATGCCTGGTGAATTCTGTTATTATTCTATTTTTTATTATTCTGTTGGAATATCCTGTCTGTACGGATTACGCATGACCTGGTTCTATTCTTTATTATTCTGTTGGGAATAACCTGTCTGTACGGTCTATCGCATGCATGGTGAATTCTTCTATTATTCCATTCTTTATTATTTTGTTGGAATAACATGTCTATGTGGATTACCGCATGCATGGTGAATGATCCTTCGTATTCATTCTTTATTAAATTGTAGAAATGATCTGTCTACGTGGATTACCGCGTGGAGGGTGAAAATCCATTTGTAGTTTTGTATATTCTATTATACTCGTATGAGATATCATTTCTTTTGTACTCATCATGGAATATCATTTTCTTTGGTATTTTTTACGAGTTACTATTCACGGGTTACTTTTCACCCAATTACTATTCACTCTACTATTATTCCCTTGGGTATTTAGGGTACTTTTCATGCCAGAGTACTATTCACGAGGTACTATTCCCGAAGTACTATTCATAGAGTACTATTGCGGGGTACTATTTACCCGAAAAGTATATTTCTTTTTTGTCCAAATTATTTTTGGTACATAAATATTATTCTTGAATTTTACTCCACAAAGCAGTATCATGTTGACAATTTGGATATTTTTAAACTTTGGATAAATTTAAAGTCTTTAATATTTACCTTTGATTTCGTCTGATTAATGCTTATATCATTATCATTATCCTCATGCTTATATTATGATGAAAGTTATCTTTGGCTTACGTGCAAAAATGGACTGTTGATTATTGGTTTTACAGTTGTATATCTTTGGCTTACGTGGAAAGATGGACTGTTGATTATTGGTTTTACAGTTGTATATCTTTGGCTTACGTGCAAAGATGAACTATTAATTGATGAGTTTCTTTGGCTTATGCGCATCGATGAACTGTTTATTGGTATGATTATGACCAGGGATCATTCGGTATAATCATGACCCGTAATGTTATAGATAATGTGGTAAAAGTCCTCATTGGCCCGTAGTGCAATGATGGACAGTTATTGGTATGATAATAACCAGGGATTATTCGGTATAATCATGACCATTGATGATTAAATGAATATCCTTGGCCGTAGTGCAGGGATGATTCGATGATGTGAATTATTTATTAAGCTGAGTCTCAGTGATAAAATATTGATTATACACTTTTAATTCATAAAAGATAGTAGATATCATGCTCTACTTGACTCTTCTAAAATACAGTTGTATGTCTTTGGCCTGTAGTGCAAAGATGAATTGTTAATGAATATCTTTGGTCGTAGTGCAAAGATGAATTTATTAGTATGATTATGAGCAGGAGTTTTGATTTGGTATAACCATGATTTTTGATGTTTCAGGTGAAGATAGGTGATGAAAATTATCTTCGTCCTGGGAGCAAAGAGGAATTTAGCATCACAATTATGATTATGAGTTATTCATATGATTGTGGATATGAATTATTGATTGATGTTACAGGGATAAAACATTATTGATGGACTTTTAAGATTGAGAAGATAATAGATCTGATGGTCTATTTGACTCTTCTAATGGATTGCTCGTTCCGCTGCAACTATGGTTGAAAGGTTTTATCATCTACCATATGTTCTAAATCTCCGATTTATTACTGTTGAAGGCTATTGATGATGTAATTTATCTTTAGTCATGATATTCTTTACTGGGCTAGTTGTGCTCACCCTTTTTGATTCACAGTTCCTTTTAGGTAATAAGAGTGTTGCCGGGTCGAGCGGGGATGACAGGGGAATAGAACGATGGTTTATAGCTGTTGAGGTTATCCCTAAATAGTATGAAAATAATTTTATTGAGAACTTTAGATAAGTGTATCGTATTGTATATGTCATTTGATATTTAATTTTGGTGAACCAAATAGGGTGAGGTGAACCCAACTTTGGAAGGGTGTTTTTCCACTATCATACAAGATGTCTAATGACATACAATATCGTGTTATCATAAGACAAGGTTGTGCACATCCTCTAGCTGAGTATATCTAAGAGCACTGCCTATATGATCTTGGACTTTATTTGAAATATAATTTTCACTTGGATACAGTGGAGATAGTTATATGTCAAGAGAAGACTCAACATTGGAAAGAAGATGATAGTAATATTCTCATTTTTCTTTTTGGTCTATTGGGTCAACCATGGATAATTCTGTGGACACATGATATCTATCATAACCTAGACACATGGCCTCCCATGTACGATGGTTTCCTTGAGCACATCCCAACGATTTTAATTTCTAAAATAGTTTTTGACTGTACTTTTATGTAAAGTACCATTGTAAGGTTGTGGTCGAGGCACCATGAGAGTTACATACATTTGTAATAAAACTCACAGTTTAATTGTGGTCGTATTCTGTACGACAGTTCAACAGTTGTATAAATAAAGTTTGTATTTGATTTTTATAGTGTGATATCTGGCGACTCAGAATGGGTCGTGTGGACCTATTTTGGGGGCGTCATAAATGGTATCAGAGCTTAGCGATATGGTCGCTGGCGGAGATATGAGTCTAGAACTAGGAGGGGAGAGACGAGTAATATACTTCGTTAGTGTGTGACTTACCTAAGCTGAAATTTTTACCTGATAAATTGACAAATTATGATATATCAATTAACCTTTGTTTTGAAGATATATTCCAGAATGATATCTAAAATTCAGGAGATGAACAATGGGAAAATCATGATACAGAGGAACTAACCAGGAAGGTACAATCCGAAAAAAAAGAAAGGTATTCTCATCTCTTCGAATACCAGGTACGTACGTAAATTTCGAGGGTGAAATTTCATAAGGAGGAGAGATTGTGAGATACCGAATTTTATAAAATGAAAGTATTCAATTTTTTTATAATTATAATATTTGGTAAATAGTTATATTGATAAAAGTTTAAAGTTAAGGGTGATATTTAAAAATTTTGCAAAGAAAATAAGTTGTTATAAATATTCGTTGTGTCGGAAAATATTCGATTGGTCGGGGAATATTCGTTTTAACAGGGAATATTCGTATGACAGCACAATCATTGGTGAACCCCACAACGAAAGTATTATCGTAATTAGAAAACGACAGAAATATCTTTTTATTAAAATAACAGCGAAATTGTTACCGTTAAAAACTGTTGAACTACTTGGTAGTAAAAGTACAGTAATACGCGTGGTTGCATAGTAGAACACAGTATTTATTATTGATGTTTACGTGAGAAGTCACTCAGTTATACTCAATTATTGCTATAGTAATTGATGCATCATATCTCTCATATTATTGATTCAATTATTGTTATAGTATCATCTGCATAATATGTTATATTATTAAATCAATAATTCAGACGGCAAAGTTATTTATATTATTATTTGCAATATTGACAATGTCTAGAAGTTCTATCAAGGAGAGGTTTGGTCACCTAATTGCGCGCCAATAAGGAGAAATCCTTATCGGAAAGCCCCCTCTTTCCTAGGAATGACCTGGTTGTTAAATATTGTGAATTATAATATTAATGATGAATAAGTTCGTGCTAATTAAAGATGAAATTGATAGTTCCATTGTGTTAGAATTATTAGTGTTAGTGAAAATCGACATTTATTTCGATAATAATTAATGTTTGGAGGTTATATTGACCAATCGGTTAATTCACCAGATAAATGAGCAATTAATTGCTATTAATTCACATGCTTATAACTATGTATTCACATGTGTGTACTATTAATTCACATTCTTATACTATTAGGGGAGGTGGTGCAAGATTGATAATACTTGCATGACTAAGTTAAAAATAGAGGTATAGTTGAAGGTACTATACTGTAATTCATATTTTCACATGATTATAACTATTGATTCATATTATTTACTATTAGGGGAGGTGGTGCAAGTTCTATAATACTTGCAGGACTAAATTAAAAATAAAAAAAAAAGAGGAAGGTATTATACTGTAATATTTTGAGCCCCAAATCGTGCAATTATCAAAACTAAATTTTCCTATAAATAGAAGGTCATTCTTCCTTTATTTTTCACCAATTCACTAAGTCTCACAAGAGTAATTAATATAAAAAAAATTATAGAGAGAGAAGTTATAGAGAGAAAGAAGAAGTGAAGTCTGCTACTTCACTATTTCAGTATCCAGTCTTCTTCTGAGCTAGGGGATATTATTATTATAGTAAGGGGTAATTTCTTTCGTATTCATGAAGAGAGTTATTTTCTTTCAATACTCGTAAGGGTTGTTATTCCATTCTTTATTATTATGTTGGAATAACATGTCTAATACGAAGTACCACATACATGGTGAAATTCTTCTATTATTCCATAATTTATTATTCCGTTGGAATAACCTGTCTGTGCGGTCTATCGCATGCCTGGTGAATTCTGTTGTTATTCCATTCTTTATTATTCTGTTGGAATATCCTTTCTGTATGGATTACGCATGACCTGGTTCCATTCTTTATTATTCTGTTGGGAAGAACATGTATGTGCGGTCTATCGCATGCATGGTGAATTCTTCTATTATTCTATTCTTTATTATTCTGTTGGAATAACCTGTTTATGTGAATTACCGCATGCATGGTGAATGATCCTTTGTATTCATTCTTTATTAAATTGTGAAAATGATCTGTCTACGTGGATTATCGCATGGCGGGTGAAAATCCATTTGAAGTTTCATATATTCTATGATACTCATTTGGTTAAAGTTTTTACTTCTATACTCTATGAAATTAGTAGAATATCCTGGATATTTACGCTTCATCCGGTATCTTTTCATGGAAATATTCTTCTGAGCATTCTTGAATTTTACTCCATAAAGTAGTATCATATTTTGTACTCGTCATGAAATATCATTTTCTTTGGTATTTTTTTTACGAGTTACTATTCATGGGTTACTATTCACCTGGTTACTATTCACTCTAGTATTATTTACTCGGGTATTCATGACACTTTTTGTGTCAGAGTACTATTCACGAGTTACTATTCACGGGTTACTATTCACCCGAATATTATTCACTCATGTATTTTGGGTACTTTTCATGCCGGAGTACTATTCACGAGGTACTATTCTCAAAGTAATATTCATAGGGTACTATTACGGGGTACTATTTACCCTAAAAATATATTTCTTTTTTGTCCAAATTTTTTTTGGTAAATGAATATTATTCTTGAATTTTACTCCACAAAGCAGTATCATGTTAACAATTTGGATATTTTTAAACTCTAAATAAATTTAAAGTCTTTAAATTTATCCTTGATTTCGTTGATTAATGCTTATATCATTGTCATCATCCTCATGCTTATATTGTGATGAAAGTAATCTTTGGCTTACGTGCAAAGATGGACTGTTGATTATTGGTTTTACAGTTGTATATCTTTGGCTTACGTGCAAAGATGGACTGTTGATTATTGGTTTTACAGTTGTATATCTTTGGCTTACGTGCAAAGATGGACGGTTGATTATTGGTTTTACAGTTGTATATCTTTGGCTTACGTGCAAAGATGAACTATTGATTGATGAGTATCTTTGGCTTATGTGCATAGATGAACTGTTTATTGGTATAATTATGACCAGGGATCATTCGGTATAATCATGACCCGTAATGTTATAGATGATGTGGTAAAAGTCCTCATTGGCCCGTAGTGCATTGATGGACAGTTATTGGTATGATTATAACCAGGGATTATTTGGTATAATCATGACCATTGATGATTACATGAATATCCTTAGCCGTAGTGCAGGGATGATTCGATGATGTGGATTATTTATTAAGCTGAGTCTCAACGATAAAATATTGATTATACACTTTTATTTCGTAAAAGATAGTAGATATCATGCTTTACTTGACTCTTCTAAAATACAGTTATATGTCTTTGGCCTGTAGGGCAAAGATGAATTTACTAGTATGATTATGAGCAGGAATTATAATTTGGTATAACCATGATTTTTGATGTTTCAGGTGAAGATAGGTGATGAAAATTATCTTCGTCCTAGGTGCAACGAGGAATTTAGAATCACAATTATGATTATGAGTTATTCATATGATTGTGGACAGGAATTGTTGATTTATGCTACAGGGATAAAACATTATTGGTGGAATTTTAAGATGGAGAAGATAATAGATCTGATGGTCTATTTGACTCTTCTAATGGATTGCTCGTTCCGTCGCAACTATGGTTGAAAAGTTTTATCATCTACCATATGTTCTAAATCTCTGATTTATTACTGATGAAGGCTATTGATGATGTAAATTATCTTTAGTCATGATATTCTTTACCGGGCTAGTTGTGCTCACCCTTTTTTCTTCACAATTCCTTTCAGGTAATAAGAGTATTACCGGGTCGAGAGGGGATAACAGGGAAATAGAACAGTGGTTTATAGCTGTTGAGGTTCTCCCTAAATAGTATGGAAATAATTTTATTGAGAACTTTAGATAAGTGTGTCGTATTGTATACGTCATTTGATATTTAATTTTGGTGAACCAAATAGGGTGAGGTGAACCCAACTTTAGAAGGGTGTTTTGCCCACTACAAGAAAAAGGCCTATCAGCGACCAATAATATTAGGGACCGCATATGCGGTCGCTGATGTTAGTAATAGTGACCGACTTCTGCGACCGTAATTTTATCCAGTCGCTATTCAATATCAGCGATCGCATGCGGTCGCTAGCATAATTTTGCCTCCAAAAATTTTGCAGGAAATATTGGCGCGATGATTTTGTGCGACTACTTGATATCAGCGACCGCATGTGGTCACTGATAAGTCCATGCCATTAAAATTTAGCTGCCGCATACAGTCGCTACAGGCGGTCGCTGATCAAACTTAATCTAACCAGTATAAGTCATTCGCTCGACACAGATGAAAGAAAAAAAAGAGGGAGCAGATAGAGAGAAGAGGGAGAAAGGGGTAAAAGAAGAAGGAGAAGAATTAGCCACCCGCCGCCACCACTGCCATTGCCACCACCGCCCACAGGTAACCCTAACTGCAATAATTTTTATAGTTTTCTAAATTTGAAGATTAATGTTGAATGTGGTATATAGATTTCTGAATTGGGTGTTATGTAGATATCTGAATTGGGTATTATATAGTTTTTAGCATAATAACCCTAACATTGCAATAATTTTTATTGTTTTCTAGTTTTGATGTCTCTGTGTAATTTTTAGTTAGTCAAGCCTTTATGTTGTGGAAAAGAAACTGGAGATGGTTTTGGTTTCATTGCACTCTGTGTAAGTTTTATGTATTGAAATAAAACTGGAGATGGTTTTTGGTATCATTTGCACCCTAACATTGCAATAATTTTTATACTATCTGTGTAAGTTTTATGTATTGAAGATATAGGGCATGCAATTATTTTGGGTAGTTGTTATGTTCATTTGGTACTGTTATTGTAATGCATTCCATATATAGCAAAAAATAGAGTAAATATGAAATAACAAAACCCTTATATACTCCTTGTAGAGTTTATCCTCACCTTCACCTTCAACCTCACTAAAATCCATTTTGGTCTCCTAAAACAAAGGATTATTCTACTAAAAAAAATGATATAATAAATAAACTAAGCAGCATTTAGGAAGTTTTCCATTGCTAAAATAAACTAACTTCAATTTCGTTAGATATTCACTGCTAAAATAAACTAAGTAACACATGCTTAGTTTCTCACTGAACCCATAAAGATATTAATGAACAAAAGCAATATCATACTCAGAAGTTAAAGAACTAAGAGATAAGTGCCCTAATCAGAAGTAAGTTAATTATTTAGCTCATATGTAAAGTAAAGATAGAAGCTTGCAAAAATGAAAGCGCGAGTTTTTGGAACTATGAATTTGTAGTATACTCCTGAGCTTTTTACAGCTTTAATTTGCATTCAATTATTTTTTTTGTCTTATTATATTGAGAATTTGTATATTTCTCTTGGTTTGTGTCTTTGGGTGCCTAGAAATGACCTTATATACATGCTGTCGTGCATGTGGCTAGTCCATATTATAGGGGAGACTCTGGCGAATTTTTTTATTGGTCGGGTATTTGCGAACATTTATACTATTAACGAGCCTATTGGTGATCTACTAGAGCCTATTAAGGGGCTGTTAGAGCTGATGGGCTGGGCTTGGGGCCGCGAGGCCACACGAGGCCACGCCAAGCTTAACCAAGCCTCACGGGGCCAAGCCAAGCTTGGTTGTTAGTATGGTAAGCTATTGGGGGGATGTTAAGCCAAAATAGGCAGTGCTAGGGAATTGTTACTGTAATAGAGAAGGTAACTAGACACACTTGGTCAATAAAGAGACTGTTTTGGCTATAACAGAAAAGCAAGGGTATTTAACACTTATGTATACAAGAATAAAGCTACAAAATGTTATAAAAGCTATAAATTGCTCAACCAAGTTGTACAGAAAAGCAAGGGTATTGAACATATGAGTTGGCATGCGAAATCTCCAGCTAAAGATGGAGAACTAAATCATCCCGTAGATGGGAAGGCTTGGAAAGATTTCAACTTAGCACATCCTGGGTTTGCATTGGAACCTAGAAATGTGAGGCTTGGATTGTCCACCGATGGTTTCAATCCGTTTGGCCACTCAGTTGTTCTGTACTCATGTTAGCCTGTGATTGTTACTCCATACAACTTGCCTCCTTGGATGTGTATGAAACAACCATACTTGTTTCTTTCACTCGTGGTTCCTGGTCATAAGAGTCCTGGAAAGAACTTAGATGTTTACTTAAGACCACTTATAGATGAGTTGAAGGTATTGTGGGAGGATGGAGTACAAACTTGGGATGTTGCAACGAAAACAAATTTCAACCTTATGGCAGCGAGTATGTGGACTATAAGTGACTTCCCAGCTTATGGTATGTTAACTGGATGGAGTACACACGAGAAGTTGGCTTGTCCGTATTGTATGGAGCATACAAAGTCATTTAATCTATCAAAAGGTCGAAAGCCTTGCTGGTTTGACTGTCATCGTTGGTTCTTGCCGGTAGATCACCCGTTTCAGAGAAATAGAGAACACTTTAGGAAAGGGAAAGTAGAAAATGATATGCCTGCACCGCGATTGTCAGGAACGGAGATGCGAGATCATGTAATGAGATTGCAAGTTATACCATTTGGTAAGATTGATGTCACAAACATAATCAATGGGTTTGGCGAATCTTATAACTGGGTTCGGAGAAGCATCTTTTGGGAACTGCCATATTGGTCTACAAATTTGATTCGTCATAATCTAGATGTGATGCATATTGAGAAGAATGTGTTTGACAATGTGTTTAACACCGTGATGAATGTTACGCTGAAGACAAAAGATAATGATAAGGCACGTTTGGACATGAAAGATATTTGTAAGCGTCCTGGATTAGAACTTTATGAATCTCTTAATAGTAAGATTGTCAAACCACATGCAAGGTACACATTGTCCAAAAAGTAAGTTGAAGATGTGTACACATGGGTTAAGTCTCTGAAACTACCAGATGGATATGCGTCAAACATTTCAAGGTGTGTTACGGGTGGAAAATTGCAAGGGATGAAGAGTCATGACTGTCATGTGTTCATAGAGAGACTCATACCTATAGCATTTCGGGATCTACTTGATAAACCAATATGTGATGCTTTGATGGATCTTAGTCGTTTCTTCAAAGACTTATGTTCAAAATCATTAAATGAGAAGGACATGTCTATACTAGAGAAGAACATCATAGAGATCACGTGTAAATTGGAAAAAATATTCCCACCTGGTTTTTTTGACTCCATGGAGCATTTGCAAATCCATCTTCCTTATGAAGCTCGTGTTGGGGGTTCAGTTCAATATAGATGGATGTACCCTTTCGAGAGGGTGATGGGAAACCTTAAGAGGAAGGTGAAGAATAGAGCTTATGTCGAGAGGTCGATATGTGAGGCATATAGTTTCGATGAGATATCTACGTTTGTCTCAAACTATTTTCCAGACGAAGTCTTAACAAAGGCCAATCGAGTATCGAGACATGATGATGGGGGAAATGTTGAACTAAATGGTCAGCTTTCTGTATTTGGTCTATCGGGCTGCGCTTATGGAAAAGGGAAGCGCATATTCCTCTCTAAGCAAGAATTACATGCTGCACATACTTACATTCTTCTCAATTGCGAGGAGATTGACGAATTTGTGAGGTACACATGTAAACTTGATAATTTATCTTTTAAGTTGAAAATTAATTATTCCAATATGTTAATGTTTATAACATGGTAGAGATTGTACGATGACGAGTTAAAAGTGAAGCATCTCGGCATAACTTAATAAAGATATTCAAATCATTTTATATTTATATATATACATGTTTATATCACTGTCATGTTTATTGTCATTTTATATATTCATATATATATATATATAATCAAATATAACTTATATATACATCTTGAAATTTGTAATCTATAGATGGCTTCTGAAGCAATGCAGAAAAAAAACGCGACTTGGGTAGGGGACCTAATCATGTGCCCAAGGCCCCTACTAATCCGGATGATCAGATTCTTATTCAGATTCTCCCTCCTCCGAATAGCACGTACGTCCCGCATCATTTATATATAAGTATTTTAGATTTCATTTTAGATGTAAATTGCTTTAATATATCTACTTATCGTTGATGTAAATTGTTGTATACTATAGTGATTTTTCAGATAATAAGATCGTCAAGTACATATCACAGTCATGTTTACAGAATTGGCCTACACCTGTGATTACGTGGGCGAGCACACCTATCGCCCACAAGGATGTTGTTTGGGCTGAATTCCAAGTATGTTTTTTTAATTATGACAGATAATATAATATTTTAATTAAGGATAATTGTTTAGTAATGTTATTATTGTTGTTTTATTTGCAGAAAAGTTATAGATGGGAGGACGCACAGATTTCAGTGATTCAGAAATTATTCTGGCAGAAGTGTGCCGTCCGTACCAAGGATAATTTGAACAAAGAAAGACAAAAAGCCCTCCACAATGCCGAAATCGACCATCCAGGCCAGGGAGAGGATTACATGCACGAGCATAGCCCTTGGTGGTGCACCTAGTCCATATGGGCTGAGATGTGTGCCCAATGGAGAGCTAAGAGTTGAGAGCTGGGTGAAAATACGAAAGATTGTTGCCACCAACAGATCCTCGGGTGTGCCCAATGGCGAAAAGGCTAAAGGGACATACAAGGGCAACAGTATTTCACAGTTGCAGCATATCACTGCCAGGGTACATATTTACAAGTTTTAATATGTTTACAATCATGAATTGTAGAAAATATATCACATTTTTACTTAGTAATATTGTGCTATTTTTTGTATAGAAGTCTCAGTCTCAAGGTCAGCCTATCTATTGGCTGGATGTGTATGTGGCCACCCGTAATGGTCTGCCTGATGATATCCAAATAGCGGTAATAAATTTTAACAACTTGATCTTGTTTATCAATGTTTACAGAATTTATTTTTAACTATTGAATTGTTAACATGATGACAGGATACTTATAAGCATTTATTAAATGAGCGCAATCCTGAAGGCACTCCACGTCCGCCTATTGATCAAGAACTGTGGGAGAGGGCGTCTGTTGTGAAGAAGAACTACATTAAAGGTCAAGGACAACGACGATGCCCATCCTTTAGTGGGTCAGGCTGCTCTTCTACCTAGTCTTCACAGTCATCGAGCCATCCAGCTGTTCATACTCCGGATGACTGTGTGAGAGCTATATGTCGAGATCGAGATCTTCTGAAGATACTAGGTGGGCATTTGGGGGCTTTGAGTCCTGAGGAGTTAGCTGAAGCAGTAGCGGCAGCAGCAGCAGGACAACATGGGGATGACGACGAGGTATAAAATTAATTTGTTGTATATAGTGTCGTAATATATACTAGCTAGTATCAACATAGTTACTATAGCATGTAACTTGTTTTATTATTTTGTTAATTACAAGGTGATCAAGGAGGCGATGATGCTTGACGTACCTGCTTTAGATCAGTTTTGTAGTTATTTGATAAACTTGTACTTGTATATTCATTCAATTCATATTTGTTTTCTGTATGTTACTTAAACAATATTAGATTTTTTTATATTTATTCAATTCATATTGGTTTTTAAAGGTTTATATAGTTTATATACTAGTTTGGTGTATGTGTTGATGGACGATGGATGTTTATATTGTTGTCCATGCTGTTTATCTTATTATGTATGTTTGTTGGGATAAAGAAGGTACAAAATAGGTACATATTTTTGGGAATTCTGCAAAACAGCAAAAATGTGGTTTTCAATTTATTCAGATCAGCGATCGTATGCGGTCGCTAATACCTATTAGCGACGGCTTACCATTTGATGGTATCAGCGACCGTATGTAGTCGTTGATCGCAGTCGCTGCCATGTAGACCACGTCAGCTATAGCCCTGGACCATGCTGACTCAGCTTAGCGATCGAATTTGTCATTTCGGTCGCTCATATCGGTCGTAGATAATTCGGTCGCTAATAGTGGTCACTGATGTGCACCCCAACGACCAGATTTTATGCGACGACTATTAACGACCGCAGTCGGTCGCTGATAGTTATCTGCGACCGTGTGCGGTCGCTGATAAACCTTTTTCTTAGAGTGGCCACTATCATACAAGATGTCTAATGACATACAACCTCGTGTTATCATAAGACAGGGTTGTCCACATCCACTAGCTGAGTATATCTACGAGCACTACCTATATGATCTTGGAGTTTATTTGAAATATAATTTTCACTTGGAGACAGTGGAGATAGTTATATGTCAAGAGAATACTCACCATTGGAAACAAGATGGTAGTAATCTTATTGTTTTTCTTTGGGGTCTATTAGGTCAACCAAGGATAATTCCGTGGACATATGATATCTATCATATGATATCTATTATAACCTAGACGCATGTCCTCATTATATTTATTATCACACTATTTTATAGAATAGTGAGGACTACTATAACACCATCTCGGACCATCACTCCATTCCCCCACTAGTCCTAGCTACGTTCTCATTTCCTGAAGAGAACAATGAAAGCAAAAGGGTGAGCTCAACTAGCCCAGTAAGAAATATTATGACTAAGATAATGCAGAATAAATTATCATTAGTCTTTAAGAGTGTTAAACTGATAAAATACAATAAACATCAAGTTTAACTGCAGTAAAATGAGCAATCCATTGGAAGAGTCAAGTAGAGCATGATATCAACTACCTTCTATGATTTAAAAAGTTTTTCATCAATTTTATCGCTGAGACTCAGCTTAATAAATAAACCACATCATCGAATCATCCTTGCACTACGGGCCAAGGATATTCATGTAATCATCAATGGTCATGATTATACCGAATAATCCCTGGCCATAATTGTAAGATCTCGAATTTTATGAAATTAAAGTATTCAATTTTTCTATTTTGGTAAATAGTTAAATTGATTAAAGTTTAAAGTTAAGGGTGATATTTGATTATTTTTCAAAGTAAGAAAGTTTTCATAAAATAACCAGTAGTAAAAGTACGGTAATACGCGTGGTTGCATAGTAGAACACGGTATTGATTATTTATGCTTACATGAGAAATCACTCAGTTATACTCAATTATTGCTACAATAATTACTGCATCATATCTCTCATATTATTGATTCAATTGTTGTCACAATATCATCTGCATAATATGTTATATTATTAAATCAATAATTGAGATGAAAAAATTATTCATATTATTATTTGCAATATTGACAATGTCTAGAAGTTCTGTCAATGAGAGGTTTGGTCACCTAATTGCGCGTCAATAAGGAGAAATCCTTATCGGAAAGTCCCCACTTTCCTGGGAACAACCTGGTTGTTAAATACTATAAATTATAATATTAATGATGAATAAGTTCGTGTTGATTAAAGATGAAATTGATAGTTCCATTGTGTTGGAATTATTAGTGTTAGTGAAAATTGACATTTATTTCGATAATAATTGATGTCTGGAGGTTATATTGACCAATCGGATAATTAACCAGATAAATGAGCAATTAATTGCTATTGATTCACATGATTATAACTATTTTTTCACATGTGTGTACTATTGATTCACATTCATTTACTATTAGGGGAGTTGGTGCAAGATTGATAATACTTACATGACTAAGTTAAAAATAAAGGTATAGATGGAGGTACTATACTGTAATTCGTATTTTCACATGTCTAGAACTATTGATTCACATGATTTACTATTAAGGGAGGTGGTGCAAGTTTGATAATACTTGCAGGACTAAATTAAAAATGAAGGAAAAGAGGAAGGTATTATACTATAATATTTCGAGCCCCAAAATGTGCAATTATCGAAACTATATTTTTCTATAAATAGAAGCTCATTTTTTCTTCATTTCTCAGCAATTCACTAAAGCTATAGAGCAATTATTATAGAGAGAAACTATAGAGAGAAAGAAGAAAAGAAGTCTGCTACCTCACTATTCCAGTATCCAGTCTTCTTTTGAGGTAAGGGGTATTATTTCTTTCGTATTCATGAAGAGAGCTACTGTTATTCCATTCTTTATTATTATGTAGGAATAACCTGTCTATGCAAAGTACTGCATACATGGTGAAATTCTTTTGTTATTCCATTCTTTATTATTCTGTTGGAATAACCTGTCTATGCGGTTTATCGCATGCCTGGTGAATTCTATTGTTATTCCATTCTTTATTATTCTATTGGAATATCCTGTCTGTGCGGATTATGCATGACCTGGTTTCGTTTTTATTATTTTGTTGGAATATCCTGTCTGTTCGGATTACGCATGACCTGGTTCCATTCTTTATTATTCTATTGGAATAACCTGTCTGTGTAGTTTATCGCATGTATGGTGAATTCTTCTGTTATTCCATTCTTTATTATTCTGTTGGAATAACCTGTCTATGCGGTCTATCGCATGCCTGGTGAATTCTATTGTTATTTCATTCTTTATTATTCTGTTGGAATATCTTGTCTGTGCGGATTATGCATGACCTGGTTTCGTTCTTTATTATTCTGTTGGAATATCCTGTCTATGCGAATTACGTATGTCCTGGTTTCGTTCTTTATTATTCTGTTGAAATATCCTGTCTGTACGGATTACGTATGACCTGGTTCTATTCTTTATTATTATGTTGAAATAACATGTCAGTGCGGTCTATTGCATGTATAGTGAATTCTTCTATTATTCCATTCTTTATTATTCTGTTAGAATAACCTGTCTATGTGGATTATTCATGTCGGGGTACTATTCATGAGGTACTATTCCCGAAGTACTATTCATAGGGTACTATTCACGGGGTACTATTCACCCGGTTAATATTCATTCAAATATAATTTACTCTGGTATTCGGGGCACTTTTCATGCCGGAGTACTATTCACGAGTTACTATTCACTCGAATATTATTTTCTCGGGTATTTGGGGCAATTTTCATGCCGGCGTACTATTAACGAGGTACTATTCATAAAGTACTATTCACGGGGTACTATTTACCCAAAAAATATATTTCTTTTTTGCCCAAATTATTTTTAGTACATGAATATTATTCTTGAATTTTACTCCACAAAGCAGTATCATGTTGACAATTTGGATATTTTTAAACTCTAGATAAATCTAAAGTCTTTAATATTTATCCTTGATTTCATTTGATTAATGCCTATATAATTGTCATCATCCTCATGATTATATTGTGATGAAAGTCATCTGTGGCTTACGTGCATAGATGGAGTGTTGATTATTGGTTTTACAGTTGTATATTTTTTGGCTTACATGTAAAGATGGATTGTTAATTATTGGTTTTATAGTTATATATCTTTGGCTTACATGCAAAGATGGACAGGTGTATGACATGATCATAACCACTAGTGATAATAACGAATATCCTTGGCCTGTAGTGCTTGGATAATTCGATGATGTGATTAGCAGGATCATGACCATTAGTTAACAGTTGAATGTCTTTGGCCGTAGTGCACTGACAGACAATTGATTGGTATGATCATGACCATTGGTTTTATAGTTGAATATCTTTGGCCTGTAGTGCAAAGGTAGACAACTTATTGGTATGATCATTGTTATTATATTTGAATATCTTTAGCCTTTGGGGTAATGATATTAAATAAATGTTCTATTAAGCCTTTGTGGCAAGGAGAAACTGTTGATTTACATAATTATAAATAGGAATTGTGAATTTAACTATAATCTTTGGTGGTTTAGGTGAAGACAGGTAATGATAGTTCTTTTTGTCTTGGGTATAACAAAGAACTGTTGATGGGTATTACAGCGATAAAATTTATGATAAACTTTTTAATTGTAGAAGATAGTAGACATTATGTTCTACTTGACTCTTCTAATGGATTGATTATTCCGCTGCAGTTGTTGATCTAAAACTTGTTGTCTATTGTATTCCATCATTTGTTATACTGTTGAAGGCTAAGGATAATTTATTCTGCATTATCTTAGTCATAATATTTCTTACTGGGCTAGTTGAGCTCACCCTTTCTTTCATTGTTCTCTTCAGGAAATGAGAATATAGCTGGGACTAGTCGGGAAATGGAGTGATGGTCCAGGATAAATGGCTTTAGTAGTCCTCACTATTCTACGGAATAATGTTATAATAATTGTAATGAGGACACCATTGAGTGTGGATATTATCTAGATGAAAATATTCTTGTTTAAACTCTCAGCTATGTTTTGTCGTATTTTACACGACAGTCGTATAATTAAGTTTGTAGTTGATTTATGTACATGTATCTGGCAACCCAAGATGGGTGATGTATACCTATTTTGAGGGCGTCACAATAATCATACCAACAACTTTCCATCAGTGCACTACAGGCCAATGAGAATTTTTATCACATCATTTGTAACATTACGGGTCACGATTATACCGAATGATCCATGGTCATAATCATACCAATCAACAGTCCATTATGCATATAAGCCAAAGATGACTTTCATCACAATATAAGCATGAGGATGATGATAATGATATAAGCATTAATTAAACAAAATCAAAGATAAATTTTAAGGACTTTACATTTATCTAAAGTTTAAAAATATTTAAATTGTTAACATGGTACTGCTTTGTGGAGTAAAATTCAAGAATAATATTCATGTATCAAAAATAATTTGGACAAAAAATAAATATATTTTTCGGGTGAATAGTACCCTGTGAATAGTACCTCGTGAATAGTACACCAGCATGAAAAGTGCCCAAATACCCGAGCAAATAATATTTGAGTGAATAGTAACCGGGTGAATAGTAACTCGTGAATAGTACTCCGACATGAAAAGTGCCCCGAATACCCGAGTAAATTATATTTGAGTGAATAGTAACTGGGTGAATAGTAACCCATAAATAGTAACTCATGAATAGTACTCTGGTATGAAAAGATCAATAATTATCAAGAAAGTTCATAATAATATTTTCATGAAAAGATACTGGATGAAGCACAAATATCAAGGATATTCTACAAATTTCACGGAGTATAAAAGCAATACTTTAACATAATGAGTGAAGAATTAGGAATTTAAAACGAAATAATATTACTCATATACTATAGAGTATGGAAGAAAATATTATTTCTATGAATACTGAAAAATATAATATCCCTTACCTCAGAAGAAGACTGAATACTTGTGACGTCCCCAAATCTGGGTCCCAAATCACCACGGATCTGGTATACTATTTCTATTACTATTGCGGCTGATATAAACATAAATTATTTATACAATATACTTTACACATTACCCCAAGGTCGAAAACATTCACTTAATATACAATTCATAAACTATTTAACATATAAAATTATTCTCATATATAACTGTTACAAATAAGCTGCACATTTTATCCCAAGCTGAACTTGGCTTTATCATTCCCTGTATCTGAACGTATTCGCCTTATCTGCAATATTTATCATGATATAACAAAGGTGAGCATGAAGGTTGCCCATCAAGTTTAAATCTTATTTAAGGATATATCATGGTTGAAAGAGTCTGAATAATAAGCTGGCTATAATTCATCAATATAGTTGAGAACTAGCACAAACAAACTTTTGACTGAACAAGTATTAAACATGAACAAATTTATCTGGACCGAATGGTAATGAAGGTGATCAGCCTTTCATACTTGATTTATACATGTAATATATACAGAGTACAATTCTAATGGCAATCAGCAATGATTAACCATAAGCATATCTGAATGAAACAACTCTAAGTAGAGTTAAGAAAACTTGCCTGTTTCGTTGATTATCATTATGCATTTTAATCATCTTTGACTGAAGACCTAATATATACATAATATCGATATACAAATTAGAATAATATCATCACAATATAATACTATTATATATATAATCATATAATAACCTAAACACATAACGCATAACCCTATCAGTTTATACAACACATAAGACATAGCATCAAGTCAAACTATTTCAGTCCGAGTTGAAACCAACACAATTCTATCATCCCGATGGTTGAGTCGGACAATTATCGAGTTTACGTTCAATTAAACTCTGCCTAAACACTTAACAATATCTTAGATAAATTTCTTATCAGTCAAAACATTATTCATAGGTTTGTAAAAAATTTCAGATAATTATTACTATTTATCATAATTTTTCAATCACTTATATCGTATTTATATAATATAAATATCACATTATTCTATTATCATTAATATTTATTTAATATTAAATATTAATAAAAATCATAACATAATATTATAATATATTTATAATATATCAAAGTATTTTTAATACTTTAAAATCATATTTATATGATTTTTAAACAGTTAAATCCATTATCCGATAATTGATATTAATATTAAAATACTAATATTTTCATGACAAATTATCAAAAGTTATATTTTATAACTTAAAATATTTTTATAACACTTAAATCATTTTTATATGATTTTTAAAACATAAATTCTATTTTTCCATAATTTATTTAATATATTTATTAACCAATTAATCACCATCAATATTAATTTATTAATGAAATTCATCACAAAATATCAAAAGTAATCAAAAATAACTTAAAATATTTTCTAACACCACATTTTAAAATGATTTTTCATGTATTAAAATCATTTTTAAATAATTTGTTTAATATTATAATTAAATAAATTAATTACCTTTTATATTCCAAAAATATTAAATATTTTTGAATATACTCAAAATAATTAAAAACTAATTTTTAGATTTTAAAATAATTTTTAGGAATTTAGTTTGTAATTTTAATAATTAAAAACTATTTTTTCTATTTATTTAATAAATTAATTAATTTTTTGAAATAAAATATCACTAAAGGACCCTATAGCGACAGAACCGTCGCTATAGGTGTTCTTGAGCTGTTCTTGAGCATTCATCAGCAACCCCAAAAATCATGTCAAAGAGCAAGTGGGCATGTTTAACCGGTTCTAATTTCTTGGTTATAAAGTTTCTGGGCTTGTAATTTGGTTAGATCTGAAGTACTAATGTAATACTACAATCCTCAACTGGTTTCATGGTTATACAACAACAAATCAGTGAGTTATAAGTCTCACAAAAATTTGTCAGACGCTGTCCTTCATTTCTGGGTTTTCCAAAAATGAAGAACAGTACGAGCATGCTACTTTAAATCTTCATAGCTTGCATCAAGGATTCACTTAGTGAGATATAAAGGTTCATTCTTGTAGTACTAACATCAGTGTACAATTCTATAACCTTAGATCATAATAACAACATCACCAAAAGAAAATCTGGGCAGGTCAAAGTAGGCAAGAAAAACTGTTCATGAACATTTATGGGTTACCCATAAATGTTCTTGAGCAGTTTGTCATCCCACGTTTGACTATTACCTAAAATCAATTCTGCTAGTTAACTGGGTAATCTAGCAGCTTAGATATGTAGCCCATATATGATACTATAACCTTAATACAATAACTTGGCCAAAACATTAAACCACAGTGATATCAGAGGCTCGAAAAACGTTGTCAGACTTAAACTGGGTTTCTGGGTTTTCCAGAAACAGTTTGGTCATGGTCAGTCAACTGACTTTGACCGATCATATCTTGCAATATACACATGATATAAGCTTTATTCAAGTCTTAGATCAAAGCCCTAACAACAAAGAACAGATCTATAACATAAAATACATCGAACATCAAACACACACAGATCTAAGAGGTCTGACATATGACTGTCAGACGACTTTTTCCAACTTTTCTAGATTTGATAAATCTTTAAATTCGAGCACTTTGATGATATGGATCAAGGATCTAACAACCCAGATCACTAAAAGACACCATATAACACAACTTTAAACAACCAATTACAACATATAACATCAGTCTTAAAGATCTAGCAAAATTAGGGTTTATACCTTCTTAAACTTTGATTTTTGAATCTGACTTTATTGATCTGATCTTGTCAAGTTAAGGACTGATACTAGCTTATATTATTTCACTTTATCACTATTTCCCCGAATTTTAGAGAGAGAAGGGTCATGGGAGAAAATGAGAAATAGAGTGGTCCTTTCTCTCTCTTTAACATATTTAATTTGATACAATGTATCTAATGTTGTAAGTTAGCTCAGATTTGCTGAGATTTAAGGCTCGAGAGAAGTCAAAGGTTGATCACCAAACACAATCTTGGCAAGATTTACACTCAACATATTAGAAAATGTGACAAAAGGGCATTTTGGACATTTCCTTTTAATTTTAATGGCAAGTTGGTCTTTTGATCAAACCCTTAGGGTTTAACCCTTAAGGTTAAAACCTAAGGTTTCCATAATACAATTTTCTAGGATTTCCAATTTAGGTTTTCAAAATAGAAAATTAATGTTTCTAAATTATGATTAGGATTCTATAATTATATTAAAATTTCCTAGTCATAATCTAAGCTTGCTAATTAGGATTATTATTTCCTAATTAAATTTGCTAATTTAGCAATTAGGTTCATAATTGTACATTAGGGTTTATAACCCAAGAATTAGGGTTTTAAATAGAAAAATAATCTTTCTAATTTAGAAATTAGGTTTCCTAATTAGATTAGGGTTTTTTAATTGCTTATAACTTGATAATTAGGATTAATGTTTCTTAATTAACATTAAAATTATTAAACTAAAAATCAGGTTTTCCCTAATTATAAATTAGGGTTTCTAATCCAAAAATTAGGGTTTTCTAAATCAATTAGGGTTATCCCTAATTGGGTTATCATTAATAACGTTTAAACCTTATACGAGCATTTGCATTCCCAAACTAGGGTTTTCAATTTCTGAATTAGGGTTTCGAATTCCTAAAACTAAAATTAGGGTTTCAAAACCTTTTTCTAGGGTTTCTTATCCATTGCTAGGGTTTTCTAAATAAACGTCGACATCCGACAATAATATTACGGTTTGACACTAATAAAATTTATCTGGTCAACCCTTGACCCTTAACCACATATTGTACACATATAATACCATATTTACAGAAAATAAACACAGATACACTTAATCCTGAAAAATTCACCTAAATCCTTCATAGAATTTTGAAATTCTCAAAATTCCATTCCAAAAATATCAAACGCATACACTTATTTTCTGTCTAGGTTCTAATATTGAACCATAAATCAATCAATTATGATTTTAAAAATTTTCTAAATTCTCGGGTTGTCACAATACTGGAATGGTGACGTAATAGACTTCTCTTCTTCTTTCTCTCTATAGCTTGTCTCTCTATATCTTCTCTCTCTATAATTACTCTTGTGAGTCTTAGTGAATTGTTGAGAATGAATGAAGAATGAGCTTCTATTTATAGAAAAATGTAGTTTTGATAATTACACGTTTTGGGGCTCGAAATATTACAGTATAATATGTTCATCTTTTTTTTATTTTAATTTAGTCCTGCAAGTATTATCAAACTTGCACCACCTCCCCTAATAGTACATCATGTGAATCAATAGTACATTCATGTGAATCAATAGTTCTATACATGTGAAAAAAATAGTTACAGTATAGTACCTTCATCTATACCTCCATTTTTAATTTAGTCATGCAAGTATTATCAATCTTGCACCACCTCCCCTAATAGTACATGCATGGGAATCAATAGTACACAAATGTGAACAAATAGTTATAAGCATGTGAATTAATAGCAATTAATTGCTCATTTCTCTAATTAATTACCTGATTGGTCAATATAACCTCCAAAAATCAATTATTTTCAAAATAAATGTCGATTTCCACTGACACTAATAATCCCAACATAATTGAACTATCAAATTCATCTTTAATCAACACGACGTATTCATCATTAATATTATAACTCACAATATTTAACAACTAGATCATTTCCAGGAAAGAGGGGGCTTTCTGATAAGGATTTCTCCCTATTGGCGCGCAATTAGGTGGTCAAACCTCTCCTCGATAGAACTTTCAAGACATCGTCAATATTGCAAATAATAATATGAATACCTTTGTCATCTCAATTATTGATTTAATAATATAGAATATTTATACTATGACAATAATTGAATGAATAATATGAGAGATATTATGCAGCAATTATTGTAGCAATAATTGAGTATAACTGAGTGACTTCTCATGTAAGCATTAATAATCAATATCGTGTGCTACTATGCAACCACGAGTTTTACTATATTTTTACCATCGGGTAGTTCAATAGTTTAACGGTAAAACTTTTGCCGTTATTTTTATAAAAAGATAATTCTGTCGTTTTTTAACTACGACAATACTTTCGTTGTGGGGTCCACCAATAATTGTGCCATCGTACGAATATTCCCTGTTAAAACGAATATTTCCTGACCAGTCGAATATTATATAACCACTTGTTTACTTTGCAAAATTTGTAAATATTACCCACAACTATAACATTATATCAAATCCACACCATAATATTCAAAAATATATTTCGAGAAAAATTATTCTTTATTCATAAAAATTGGGGTCTTACATCTAGTCTCACATCTCAGTCAGGGATCATATCCCTAAGCTTTGATACCAACTGTGACGCCCCCAAAATAGGTATACATCACCCATCTTTGGTCGCCAAATACATGGTACTGAATACAAATATAAACTTAATTATACAACATGAGCTGAGAGTTTTTACACGAATATTGTCTCATAGACGATATCCAAACTCAAATTCAATCATCATTACATTTATTATCACACTAAATATTGAGGATTACTAAAACAACCATCTCTGACCATCACTCTGTTCCCCGACTAGTCCCGGTTACGTTCTCATTTTCTGAAGAGAACAATGAAAGCAAAAGGGTGAGCTCAACTAGCCAGTAAGAAATATTATGACTAAGATAATGCAGAAATTATCGTTAGCCTTCAACAGTGTTAAACTGATAAAAAATAATAAACATCAAGTTTAACTGCAGCGGAACAAGCAATCCATTAGAAGAGTCAAGTAGAGCATGATATCTACTATCTTCTATGATTTAAAAAGTTTATCATCAATTTTATCGCTGGGACTCAACTTAATAAATAAATCACATCATCGAATCATCCCTGCTGTGACGCCCCCAAAATAGGTATACATTCATCCATCTTGAGTCGTCAAATACATGGTATAAAATTCAAATACAACTTAATTATACAACAGTCGTGTAAAATACCACAAAACATAATCTAAGAGTTTTAATAAGAATATTGTCATCTAGACAATATCAACACTCAATGGAGTCCTCATTACATTTATTGCCACACTATTTAACAGAATAGTGAGGACTACTAATGCTATCATCTGGACCGTCACTCCGTTCCCCGACTAGTCCCGGCTATGTTCTCAGTTCCTGAAGAGAACAGTGAAAGAAAGGGTGAGCTCAACTAGCCCAGTAAGAAATATTATGACTAAGATAATGCAGAATAAATTATCATTAGTTTTCAACAATGTTAAATTGATAAAAAACAATAGACATCAAGTTTAACTGCAGCGGAATAAGCAATCCATTAGAAGAGTCAAGTAGAGTATGATATCTACTATCTTCTATGATTTAAAATGTTTTCATCAATTTTTATCGCTGAGACTCAGCTTATTAAATAAACCACATCATCGAGTCATCCCTGCACTGCGGGCCAAGGATATTCATTAAATCATCAATGGGCATGACTATACCGAATAATCCCTGGTCATAATCATACCAAAAACTATTCATCAATGTACTACAGGCTACTGAGGACTTTTACCACATCATTTATAACATTACAGGTCATAATTATACCAAATAATTCCTGGTCATAATCATACCAAGTCCATCTATGCACGTAAGCCAAAGATGACTTTCATCATAATATAAGCATGAGGATGATGACAATGACATAATAATTCAATAAAAAAGTTCAAGAATAAATTTTAAAGATTTATAAGTTAATTTATCTTGAAATCAATTACGTCCAAATTGTCAACATGATACTGCTTTGTGGAGTAAAATTCAAAAAAGCTCAAAAGAATATTTCCATGAAAAGATACCGGATGAAGCGCAAATATCCAGGATATTCTACTAATTCATGGACTATAGAAGTCAAAACTTTAACCAAATGAGTATCATAGAATATATGAAACTGCAAATAGATTTTCACCTGCCATGCGGTAATCCACGTAGACAGATCATTTCCACAATTTAATAAGGAATAAATACGAAGGATCATTCACCATGTATGTGATAATCCACATAGACATGTTATTCCAACAGAATAATAAAGAATGGAACCAGGTCATGCGTGATCCACACAAATAGGATATTCTAACAGAATAATAAAGAATGGAATAACATAATAATTCACCTTGCATGCGATAGACCGCACAGATAGGTTATTCCAACAGAATAATAAAGAATGGAACCAAGTCTAGCATAATCCACACAGACAAGATATTCCAACAGAATAATAAAGAATGGAATAATAAAGAATTCACCATGCATGCGATAGACCGCATAGACAGGTTATTCCAACAGAATAATAAAGAATGGAACCAGGTCTAGCGTAATCCACACAGACAGGATATTCTAACAATATAATAAAGAATGGAATAATAGAAGAATTTCACCATGTATGCGGTACTTCGCATAGACAGGTTATTCCAACATAATAATAAAGAATGGAATAACAGAAGAATTTCACAATGTGTGCGGTACTTCGCATAGACAGGTTATTCCAACATAATAATAAATAATGGAATAACAGAAGAATTTCACCATGTATGCGGTACTTCGCATAGACAGATTATTCCAACATAATAATAAAGAATGGAATAACAGAAGCTCTCTTCTTGAATACGAAAGAAATAATACCCCTTACCTTAGAAAGAAACTGGATACTGGAGTAGAGAGGTAGCAGACTTCTCTTCTTCTTTCTCTTCATAATTTCTCTCTATAATAATAGCTCTATAGCTTTAGTGAATTGGTGAGAAATGAAGGAAGAATGAGCTTCTATTTATAGGAAAATATTGTTTTGATAATTGCACGTTTTGGGGCTCAAAATATTACAGTACAATACCTTCAACTTTTCTTTCATTTTAAATTTAGTCCTACAAGTATTATCAAACTTGCACCACCTCCCTTAATAGTAAATAATGTGAATCAATAGTTCAATCATGTGAATCAATAGTTATAATCATGTGAAAATATGAATTATAGTATAGTACCTCCATCTATACCTCCATTTTAACTTAGTCATGCAAGTATTATCAATCTTGCACCAACTCCCCTAATAGTACATGAATGTGAATCAATAGTACACACATGTGAACAAATAGTTATAATCATGTGAATTAATAGCAATTAATTGCTCATTTACCCGGTTAATTACCCCACTGGTCAGTATAACTTCCAGACATCAATTAATATTAAAATAAATGTCGATATTCACTAACACTAATAATTCCAACACAATGGAACTATCAATTTCATCTTTAATCAACACAAATTTATTCATCATTAATATTATAACTCATAATATTTAACAACCAGGTCGTTCTCAGGAAAGAGTGGGCTTTTCGGTAAGGATTTCTCCTTATTGGCGCGCAATTAGATGACCAAACCTCTCCTTGACAGAACTTCTAGACATTGTAAATATTGCAATTTAATAATATGAATAAATTTTTTGTCTCGGTTATTGATTTAATAATATAACATATTACGCAGATGATACTGTGACAATAATCGAATCAATAATATGAGAGATATGATGCAGAAATTACTATAGCAATAATTGAGTATAACTGAGTGACTTCTCACGTAAGCATCAATAATCAATACCGTGTGCTACTATACAACCACGCGTATTATTGTACTTTTACTACCGGGTAGTTCAACAGTTTAACGGTAAAACTTCCGCCGTTATTTTTATAGAAAGATAATTCTGTCATTTTCTAACTACGACAATACTTTTGTTGTGGGGTCCACCAATGATTGTGCCATCGTACGAATATTCCCTGTTAAAATGAATATTTCCCGACCAATCGAATATTATATAACCACTTGCTTACTTTGCAAAATTTGTAAATATTACCCACAACTATAACATTATATCAAATCCACACCATAATATTCAAAAATATATTTCGAGAAAATTATTCTTTATTCATAAAAGTTGGGGTCTTACAACCTCCCCTTCTTATGAAATTTCATCCTCGAAATTAGGGTACGTACCTGGTATATCGAAGAGGTGAGGATACCTTGATTTCATATCCGATTCTAACTCCCAGGTCATTTCCTCCACATCGTGGTTTCTCTAAAAAACTTTGACTTGAGGTAAAACTTTAGAGCGTAGAATATGATCCTTCTTATCCAAGATTTTAACAGGTAACTCTTCATACGTTAAATCTTCCTCTATCTTATCTGGTTCTAATTCAATAATATGGTTCGGGTCTTTCACATATTTACGTAACATAGATATGTGAAAAACGTTATGAACACGAGACATACTTGGCGGTAAGGTGAGTCTATAGGCCACAGTTCCTACTCGATCGAGGATTAAAAATGGGCTAATGAATCAAGGATTGGGATTTCCTCTATTTCCAAATCTTATAACTCCTTTCCATGGAGAAACACGTAACAACACATGATCTCCAATATTGAATTCCACGTCTTTTTGATGAAGATCAGCATAACTCTTTTGTTGATCTTGTGAGGTTTTTATATGTTGTCAGATCGTTTGAATCTTTTTCATAGTCATACGTACCAAATTTGGTCCCAACAATGTTGCTTCACCCACCCCATCCTAGCATACTGGAGAACGACACTTTCTTCCACACAACGCCTCAAATGAAGTCATGCCAATACTTGCTTGATAACTATTATTGTAGGAAAACTCCACCAATGGTAAGAACTTGTCCCAACTTCCCTTGAAGTCAAGGACATAGAGTCTTAATAAATCTTCAAGAGTTTGAATAGTCCTTTCTGAATGCCCATCCATTTAAGGGTGATATGCCGAACTAAATCATAAATCTGTGCCCATAACTTTTTGCAAACTAACCCCAAATCTTGAAGTGAATCTTGGGTCTCAATCAGAAACTATGGATACTGGCATACCATGCAATCTTACGATCTCGTTTATGTACATACTAGCAAGACGTTCAAGTATAAAAGTTTCTTGTATCGGTAAGAAATGAGCAGACTTGGTCAATCTATCAACAATGACCCAAATCGCATCTATGCCTTGAAAAACCTTGGGAAGACTAGTAACAAAATCTATGGTAATGTGCTCCCACTTCCATTCTGGAATTTCAAGTCGTTGCAATGGACCTTTTGGTACTTGATGCTCCGCCTTGACTCGTTGACAAGTTAGACACCTTGAGATAAACCCTGCTATCTCCCTCTTCATATTGCTCCACCAAAATGTATGTCGAAGATCACGATACATTTTGGTACTCCCAGGATGGATGACAAACGGTGTGTTGTGCGCCTCCATCATGATTTTATACTTCAAGTCAGAATCGTTAAGAACACAAAGTCTGGAGTTGACTCGAAGTATTCCTTCTACATCGATTCTTGCTTCCAGAATAGCACCTTCTTGCACTTTCTTCTTTATACGCATTAGCTCCAGGTCTGTAGTTTGAGCAGCTTTAACTTTATCGATTAACGTCGGTTTTACTCGTATATTTGCCATCATCACATGGGTCCCTGGAGTCTTTAACTCTATTTCCATCGTTTCCAAGTAATACAAAATGGGTTTTTGCGTTGACAATATTGTACTCGTACCCGCATATGATCTTCTACTCAATGCGTCAGCTACTACGTTCGCTTTTCCAAGATGGTATTGGATGGTATGATCATAATATTTCAACAACTCAAGCCATCGTCGTTGCCACATGTTGAGTTCCTTTTGTGTGAAGAAATATTTGAGGCTTTTATGATCCGTATAGATCTCCACCTTCTCTCCATACAGGTAATGCCTCCAAATCTTAAGCGCAAAAACAACTGCTACAAACTCTAGATCATGACTAGGATAATTCCTCTCATATTCTTTGAGTTGTCGAGAGGCATAGGTTATGACTTTCACATGTTGTATGAGAACACATCCTAACGTTTTGCCTGAAGCATCACTGTAGATGACAAATCCCTCCGAGCCATATGGTATTGTCAGAACAGATGCTGAAATGAGTCTCCTCTTGAGTTCTTGAAAACTCTTTTTATATTTCTCACTCCAATCGAATTTTATATCTTTTCGAGTCAGCTGAGTTAACGGAGTAGCGATTCAAGAAAACCCTTCTACGAATCTCCGATAATAACCAGCTAAGCCGAGAAAGCTACGTACTTTGGTCACTGATTTAGGTTGCTCCCAGCTTTGAATTGCTTCAATCTTTGCCGGGTCAACAGATATTCCATGATTTGATATCACGTGCCCAAGGAATGCAACTTCCTCAAGCCAGAACTCGCATTTCTTTAACTTGGAATAAAGCTTGTTTTCACGAAGTTTTTGGAGTATCAGCCTCAAGTGTTGCTCATGGTCTTCGCTAGTTTTGAAGTATATGAGGATGTCATCAATAAAGACGACCACAAAGTGATCCAAATATTCCTTGAATATTGGGTTCATCATATCCATGAAGGCAGCAGGAGCATTAGTCAATCCAAAAAACAAGACTAGGAATTCATAATTACCGTACCGAGTTCTGAAAGCAATCTTTGGAATGTTATCAGTTTTAATCATCAACTGATGATATCTGAAACGAAGATCAATCTTTGAAAAGAATTTGGCTCCTTGCAACTGATTAAACAGATCATCAATGCGAGGCAACGGGTATATATTTTTGATGGTGACATGATTCAACTCCCGATAATCAATACAAAGTTGCATACTTCCATCTTTCTTCTTTACGAATAGAACAAGAGAACCCCAAGGAGACGTACTTGGACGAATGAAATTGATGTCTAACAATTCCTGTAGTTGGGTTTTTAACTCCTGAAGTTCAATATGAGCCATTCAATATGGGGCTTTGGAAATGGGTTTTGTACCAAATTCAAGGTCGATACAAAATTCAATTTCATGCTCTGGGGCTAGGCCAGGAAGTTCTTCAAGGAATACGTTAAGAAATTTATTAACAATAGAAATATCATTCAAATCTGACGTGTCTTTATTTAAATCCGTGACATGGGCTAAGAAAGCTTGACATCCATTTTTCAATAAACGAATAGCTTTATGACTTGATATGACAGTGATTGATTTTAGTGGTTTGGTTGCTTGAATTCGCATAATAGGTTGGTTAGGAATATGAAAGCTATCAATCTTACGAAAAAAATCAATTTTAGCATGATGAGTAGTTAACCAATCAACCCCTAAAATCACATCAAATGCAAGTATTTTCAAAGAAATAAGATCGACAGGTAACGTGCGGTTACCGATTTGAATCAAACAAGACTTATAAACCGTGGATGTAATGAAGGTTTCTCCCAACGGAGTTTCAACAGATAAGTCAAAGTCTAATTTCTCCGGAGTTAAATTTAAACGTTGAGCGCAAGTAGGAGAAATAAAGTAATGGGTAGAACCGGTATCAAATAAAGTATAAACTTCGCTAGAGTTTATGATTAGCTTACCCGTGATCACCTTGTTTGGATTCCTCACTTTTTGGGAGGTTACGACAAACGTTCTCCCTTGAACTACCGGTTTTGTCTTGTCTGGGACACCCTTTGATGCCTCCATCCCAGCTGGACTTGACTTTGGTGCACGACAAAATCGGGCTAGGTGACCTTCTTTTCAACAATTATAACACGCTTTGGACTACATCGTGCAGTTTGGACTTATGTGTCCTTCCCCTCCACATTTGTAACATACGATCAGTGGTCGTTCTCCTTCCTTAACAACAGGTGCTGGTGCTGACGTCTTTCCATCCTTGTTGAATCTCCTCTTCTTGAAATATCCACTCTTATTTTCATGGTCATGATTACCACCGAAGTGATTATCATTTTTGGCATGTTGATTCCCTCCACGTTTATTGTCATCGCTTTGATGACTGCTACAACTGGTATTATCAACTTTGTGACAGCCCCAAATCTGGGTTACCTGACTCCCGAGTTTTGTGTTCACGATCCACAATATAAATAACATTAAACTACCCATAATATATATAGATAGTATCTTACATAAATTTTTATCAGAGCTTCTCAATACATTACCCAGGTTTTCTAACCTTAACTTTACAAACATACCCTTTAGATATACAAAAAGGGTTTACAATATAACATAATAAATATATTCAACATAATTAATTTATAACTACGCCTTTTCCCTTGTCCTGCTTCACAGCACCTCCTGCAACTTCGTCCCTAGCTGAAATATTTTATTTATAGCAAGGGTGAGCAACAAATTTGCCCCGCAAGTTAAGATTATACAATAAAGGTATATGAATCAACAATAAAATCCTATCTATTTTGATAGTATGAAACCAAAGTTCGGGGAACTTTGAAATAGCTGAACAAATTGTTATTCAATAACAAGGCTTTTCCTTTTCTATGCAACACTATAATTTGATAATGAAAGAGTACAACGCTTTCAAAATTCTACAAGAATCAATTCTACACGATATCAAAGTGGAATAATTTCCAGATTTATACTGAGTGATCACACAAGATCTTTGAACTTATTTTCTCGGGCATCTATCAAAGATTTACTTTGATATATACCAGGAGTATCAAATAACCATAAAGATTAAATCATATCCCTCTGCAAGTACTTGGAGCCGGCCAACTCCTTGTACCCTATATTATGCATAATACTCAAAACGCGCGCAAAGGTCGAATTTACGACCCACAATGTTCCCTTTTATATAAAAGGTTGTTCTTCTCAGTTTTTGAATCAATATTTTGATTTTACAACGAAATACTGTGATTTCAAATTCTACTTACTTATCGATCTTGCCGAAATAATTGGCATCGATTCTCCAACAATAATTTAATTATTTTCTTGAATTTATCAAGTTCTAACCAATGTTTGTCTAGCCAGAATAATTAGCTAAGAAAATTTCTCAACACAATTTGACAATAAACAGGAATTATCTGTACTGTCAATTCTAACTTCTACAGATTTGAATATTCAACAACAGTAATTCTACGAATATATATTTCTTAATAAGTAATTCATTTTGAATTATTAAGCATGCACTAACTGCGAATAATCAACAATAACTTCCCTGGATGTGGTGTAATTAGCAATAATTAACCACCAATAATAATTAAATGAATATAACTCAAGTTGAGTTAGGAAACTTGCCTTCCACGTTGATTACAGCTACACAATATAATTAACTGCGTTCGTAAGACCTATATTCAACAATGTCGGTCTCACAATTAGTACAAACATTTATAACACATAACACTGTATTTTACAGTCAAACTTCTCCTAGACACATTACCACATAGCCACGTTAGTGTTTATAACCTATATAAACACTTATCATTTCTAACTATTTCGATCTGGTTGGACTTTGGTCCATTCTCGGTATTCTGGTCATCTTATCCGACAATTAACACAGTTATCTATCAATTACACTTGGTCTCTAAGCTTCAATATTATTTTAGATAAGTCAAATATCGTTTATAATATTTTCCGGAAGCTTTTAATAATTTATAAACACTTATTATAATTTATAATAATTTTTCAAACACTTAAATCATTTTTAAATGATTTAATTATCAAATAATCATATCATTATTAATATTTAATAATAACATACATTCCAAAATATTAAAGTTATCATTAATAACATAAAATATTTTTAAATCATCAATATTCTACTTAAATACTTTTTTCTTATTTAAAATAATTTTTCATAATATTAAATCATTTTTCTCTAATTTATTTAATACACTAATTAAATAAAGTAAATACCTTTAATATTATAAATATTAAAGAAAAATACTCCAATTGGTCAAAAATCATTTTTCATAATTTAAAATAATTTTTAAAACTATTTTTGGTAATTTTTATAATTTATTTCTATTTTTTTATTAATTTCTGAAATTCTGAAAATAAAATTAATTAAAACGGTCGCTATAGGCCTTTAGCGACACAAAGCGTCGCTGTTGGTGTTCTTGAGCTCAAGAACACTGACAACCGGCAGATCAAGGGGTCATGTTTGACCGGCTCTAATTTACAATCTGCTCATGATCTGGGATATCTAAAACTTTGGTATTGTAGTATTAATGTAACACTACAATACCTAATTGATAATTTGGTCAAACAACATCACAACAAGGAGATCAAAGCCTCCAAAGTTGCTGTCAGACCGTTCTGGGATTTTTCTGGGCTTAAACAGTGCCGAGTTGCCATATTCAACCTCAAATTAATCTATGTTCTGGTCATGTTTTAAGTCATTTGATGGCTCAAAGTTATAGTACTAGTGTCAAGGTACATTTTTCATCACAACATATTAGTTAAATAACATTTAGAACGCCAGATAAATCTCGGTCAAACTATGACAGAACAGTTGTTCATAACTATTTCTGGGTTTTCCAGAAATATCAAAACAGACCGAGTGGTCTACTTTGACCACTCGTCACGATCGATCTGTTGCGTTTATAAGAGATATAAGGACTTCAATCTATAGTGCACATAACCAGCTACAATACGTACTAATTAACAACATCAAACAATAAACATACTGACAGATCCGATCATTACAAAAGCTTGTCAGACTCGGTTTTCAAATTTCTGGGTTGCCCAGATTTTCTTGCGGTCAACGTCGGTCAACCGACTTTGACTGTGAATAAAATGAAATCTATACATGATTTAGCTATACTACCACTTTCAGACTAAAGAACATCTACCAGACTACGGATTCCAACAATAAAACATCACAAATCATAAAGAAACCAAGATCTAGAGCGACTGACATTCCTTGTCAGACCGAGATTTTTTTCTTAAGAACAGATTTTTGAAAAATTGTTTTTCACCCACTTTGATGTTATGGATCTATCGTGGATCATTATATAACAACTAAAAACATCCTATTACATAATAATAAACACAAAAACACCAAATTTTCTTAAGCATCAAAGATCAAAAAATATAAATAGGGTTTATACCTTTTCTTGCTAAATCTTGGATTTTGTCTTAACAATCTATTTATGGTTGATCTATGGTTGTTTCTAGGACTGATCCACTACTGATTTTCGTGGGTTCTAGTATGAGAAAGAGTTGGTGAGAGCAAATGCAAAAATTAGCAAAGTTTATGAACTTTCTCTCTCTTGAATACTTATATATTGCTTGCAAAGTTGCTAGACCTGCTGAATTTCGGCTGACATTGATAGATTTGCTGAGATTTGAAGCTACAAAGTCAAAAGAGTTGGTGACTTAATAAAGTTGTTGGACAATTTTGCAAGTTAGCTCATAAAAATCCCATAAAGGGCATTTTGGTCATTTGCAAATAAATTCTAAAATTTGGATTTGATGAAACCCTTAGGGTTTAGGGTTTGGACAATAAGGTTTAGGGTTTGAACCCTCTTGGATTTTAAAAATAAAATTTCTAGTTCCCACAATTTTCAAATTTAGGGTTTAATTTAGAAAAATAAATTTTCTAAAATAAAATTAAGGTTTCTAAAATAGAAATTTAACATTCAAAAAAATAATTAGATTTTTCTAATCATATTTAAGTTTAATAACACAATAATCTTACCCATTAGGATTAGGGTTTCCTAATTTAGGGTTTATTATTTCCGGTTTTGAAATTAGGATTTTCTCGGCTTTTGATTAGGGTTTCTAATGGTACGCTAGGGTTTCTAATCCTGAGATTAGGGTTTCTAATCTCTTATTAGGGTTTTATTAATATTAAACCTTATTCGATCAATCATTGATCAAAAATTCTGTACCGCTCAAACACATACATATTAATATAATTGTTTTAATTATATTTTCTATCGAATCTCGTTCCAATAATTAGGGTTAGGGTTTCTATTCTCCGTTAAGCACAACTCTACTCTAATTTTATTAGTCAATACATAAATTGACCTTCTCGATATACGTATCATAGAAGCTTGTCACAAAATTGATAATTAATATTAATATTAATTAAAAAAAAATTATTCGCAAATTTTGAATTATTCGAAATCCTGGGTTATCACATTCACCCCTCCTTAAAAGGATTTCGTCCTCGGAATCACCGCTTTCTTATTCTCTACAATCTTTTAAAGTTGTATCATCAATTTATTTTAATCAACACAATATTAATTTTGGTTTCAATTTCTAACCTGTGACCCGAGTCTATAAAAGAAATCAGTTCTCAGAATTATCTAACTCATATTTCTCACGAAATTAAAATTTTTAAACGAAATCGTTACCTGCTGCCACGTCTTGAGTAGCCACTGCATCTTGCGCCGTCATGTTGAATGTACGGGCCGTTGGTCTTCCTGGCTGTGCAGGTCCTCGAATTGCCAAGCTTCCGCCACCGGGTCCCTTGTTGGCGCTTTCCTTTTCAGCATTTCTTTTCGGACAGTTTCGTACAATATGGTCGGTCGATCCGCATCCAAAGCAACCTTGAATTTTTTTTCGGACTGGGGCAATTGGGTGACATATGCCCCTCTTGCCCGCAATTATAATAGACTCCCTTCCTCTTCAAGCAAACTCCAGCATGGTGCTTCCCACAATTCGAACATGGCTCCCTTCCCTTCCTATTATCTTCTGTCTTATTACCCGACTGGGTATTCTCATTCCATTTTCTTTTATTCGGATTACTACCTCCACTGCTTCCTCCGTCATTTGTTTTCTTCTTCTTTTCTTGATGAAATTGAAACACTGCTTCGCTCCCTCCTTCAGCAATTAGCGTTTTCTCCAATAGAGCCGCGAAAGTATTGATCTGCAGCACAGCTACTTTGTTGAATATCCCCGGCTTCAGCCCATTCTCGAATCTTCGTGCCTTTCTTGCTTCTGTATCCACCTGATGAGGTGCAAATCGTGCTAATTCGTTAAATTTAGCCGCGTATTCAGATACCGACATGTTCTCCTGCTTAAGTTCCAAGAACTTAACTTCCATACGAGCTTGCATACTCGGTGAGAAGTAGTTCTCAAAAAACAACTCCTTGAATATCGTCCACAACACCACATCTGTACCAGCTCTTGCTTGGTTCGTCTCCCACCAGTAATTGGCTTCTCCCTTCATCAGATAAGTTGCAAAAGTCGTCTTTTGCTCTTCTGCCACACGTGCAATGATGAATGCTTTCTCCATCTCCTTTACCCAAGTTTGGGCTTCAATCGGATCGGTGGTTCCTTTGAATTTCGGCGGTCCTACCTCTTTAAAATCCTTGAAATTGGTTAATCTATCAGCGGGCTGTTCTCTCGCTCTTCCTCTTCCTGCGGGAGCTCTATTCTCCATAGCTTCGGCCAGCATATTCACAAAATTCTGCGTCGGGTCCGCTTGACCTCCTTCGTTATTTACTGATTGTTCTTCTCTTTGGTTTCGATTCTGTCGTCTAGGCGGCATGATCTGATTTAAATAAAAAACTTATATTAATACCCTTTTTCTATACAAATTCTTAACACAATAAAAATTCAACACAAAATTCTCAAGTAATTGCATATTTATTCAAATAGCACATAGTACCTATAGTACTTAACACATATAAATATCCCTTTAAAATAATACTAGGGTTAACACACACAACTTTACAAAAGTTGCAATTCCCCAACTTTACACAAAAAGTTGACATTCTCCAATTTCACATTACTAATTCCAGTTCATAAAACCACACTTATGAGTTCATAACCTGGCCACAATTATATGAGTTTACGAACTTACCCTAATCTGACCTTTGGCGTCCGTTCGCTGAGGGGTTCATAAACATTTCATATAACTATGAGTCAAGAAAGTCACATAAGTATGAGTTTTAAGAACACACAATTTCATTTTAATCTTATATTCATATAGAAAATAAAGATTTCATCATACAAACATATCATTGCATTTATATTCATGCAAATATTACATAGTACTTTTCAGTACACTTCCCATAGAACTATAAACAGGTATTATCCCTTTGAGACAAAAGACGGGATTCATTACTACAACTTTACACAAAAAGTGGAGTCATACAAAAGTTATCCCCTATCAAAGAAAATATTCTTCTCCACACACTTAATCCTTCTTCTTTTTAGGACAATTCTTAACCCTATGACTTGTTCCACCACATGCAAAACATCCTCCTTTCTTTGGTTTAGGACAATTTAGGGATAGATGTCCTTTCTGGCCACAATTATAACACACATTCTGACCCCACAAACATTCTCCCAAATGGCTCTTTCCACACTTGCCACATGCTTGCTTTTTCTTCGAGCTTGATTTTTCTGAATTAGGGCTATCGTTGTCCCTCTTCCTTTTCTTCTTGTCTTTTTGCTGCTTGATCGTCCCTTCAGATGGTCCACCACCTTCCGCCTTCATTCTGTCTACCTGCGCCTTGAGTTCGTTCCTTTCTTCAGTCATTTCGCATAGCGCTCGTTCTGTCTTCCATAGCTGCTCCAAGAGAAACGCCTTACTCCGGAGTTCTTGAACTTCTGCAACTAGTTGATCTTGTTCTTCAACTGTAGTCTTATTCTTTATCTCTACCATAGCTGGCTCAGACTCTTCCTCCTCATCCCCACTCAGATATATCTCGGGATAATCGTCATGATCGCTCCCCAAATTAACCATAGGTTCATCTTCTTCCACCTTATCAACCGATTCACTTTGCGCTGGCACCTCGGCTTCTGGCATTGGTGCAACAGCCGCTAGCATCTCCGTACTAATTTGATCTTCTCCAGACATCCTACAATCAATTTAAATAACTTGATTAGTACTTCATTAGTACAAACTCCTCACACTATGTGTCCCCATTTCTCACTATCGTTGCACTTCGGCAATCTCTCACTTAGTACTCTAAATGAGTATTTTCTATCTCGCTTATGGTTATAACCCTAGGTTTTTCCCACCCCACTTAAGGTTAATAACCTACAGCTCCACTACCAGCTGGTGACACCTTGGTCACAACAGCTCTGATACCAACCTGTGACACCCCCATATCCGGGTTACCTGACTCCAGAGTTTGGTGTTCACGATCGACAATATAAATAACATTAAACTACCCATAATATATATAGATAGTATCTTACATAAATTTTAATCAGAGCTTCTCAATACATTACCCAGGTTTTCTAACCTTAACTTTACAAACATACCCTTTAGATATACAAAAAGGGTTTACAATATAACATAATAAATATATTCAACATAATTAATTTATAACTACGCCTTTTCCCTTGTCCTGCTTCACAGCACCTCCTGCAACTTCGTCCCTAGCTGAAATGTTTTATTTATAGCAAAGGTGAGCAACAAATTTGCCCCGCAAGTTAAGATTATACAATAAAGGTATATGAATCAACAATAAAATCCTATCTATTTTGATAGTATGAAACCAAAGTTCGGGGAACTTTGAAATAGCTGAACAAATTGTTATTCAATAACAAGACTTTTCCTTTTCTATGCAACACTATAATTTGATAATGAAAGAGTACAACGCTTTCAAAATTCTACAAGAATCAATTCTACACGATATCAAAGTGGAATAATTTCCAGATTTATACTGAGTGATCACACAAGATCTTTGAACTTATTTTCTCGGGCATCTATCAAAGATTTACTTTGATATATACCAGGAGTATCAAATAACCATAAAGATTAAATCATATCCCTCTGCAAGTACTTGGAGCCGGTCAACTCCTAGTACCCTATATTATGCATAATACTCAAAACGCGCGCAAAGGTCGAATTTACGACCCACAATGTTCCCTTTTATATAAAAGGTTGTTCTTCTCAGTTTTTGAATCAATATTTTGATTTTACAACGAAATACTGTGATTTCAAATTCTACTTACTTATCGATCTTGCCGAAATAATTGGCATCGATTCTCCAACAATAATTTAATTATATTCTTGAATTTATCAAGTTCTAACCAATGTTTGTCTAGCCAGAATAATTAGCTAAGACAATTTCTCAACACAATTTGATAATAAACAGGAATTATTTGTACTGTCAATTCTAACTTCTACAGATTTGAATATTCAACAACAGTAATTCTACGAATATATATTTCTGAATAAGTAATTCATTTTGAATTATTAAGCATGCACTAACTGCGAATAATCAACAATAACTTCCCTGGATGTGGTGTAATTAGCAATAATTAACCACCAATAATAATTAAATGAATATAACTCAAGTTGAGTTAGGAAACTTGCCTTCCACGTTGATTACAGCTACACAATATAATTAACTGCGTTCGTAAGACCTATATTCAACAATGTCGGTCTCACAATTAGTACAAACATTTATAACACATAACACTGTATTTTACAGTCAAACTTCTCCTAGACACATTACCACATAGCCACGTTAGTGTTTATAACCTATATAAACACTTATCATTTCTAACTATTTCGATCTGGTTGGACTTTGGTCCATTCTCGGTATTCTGGTCATCTTATCCGACAATTAACACAGTTATCTATCAATTACACTTGGTCTCTAAGCTTCAATATTATTTTAGATAAGTCAAATATCGTTTATAATATTTTCCGGAAGCTTTTAATAATTTATAAACACTTATTATAATTTATAATAATTTTTCAAACACTTAAATCATTTTTAAATAATTTAATTATCAAATAATCATATCATTATTAATATTTAATAATAACATACATTCCAAAATATTAAAGTTATCATTAATAACATAAAATATTTTTAAATCATCAATATTCTACTTAAATACTTTTTTCTTATTTAAAATGATTTTTTATAATATTAAATCATTTTTCTCTAATTTATTTAATACACTAATTAAATAAAGTAAATACCTTTAATATTATAAATATTAAAGAAAAATACTCCAATTGGTCAAAAATCATTTTTCATAATTTAAAATAATTTTTAAAACTATTTTTAGTAATTTTTATAATTTATTTCTATTTTTTTATTAATTTCTGAAATTCTGAAAATAAAATTAATTAAAACGGTCGCTATAGGCCTTTAGCGACACAAAGCGTCGTTGTTGGTGTTCTTGAGCTCAAGAACACTGACAGCCGGCAGATCAAGGGGTCATGTTTGACCGGCTCTAATTTACAATCTGCTCATGATCTGGGATATCTAAAACTTTGGTATTGTAGTATTAATGTAACACTACAATACCTAATTGATAATTTGGTCAAACAACATCACAACAAGGAGATCAAAGCCTCCAAAGTTGCTGTCAGACCGTTCTGGGATTTTTCTGGGCTTAAACAGTGCCGAGTTGCCATATTCAACCTCAAATTAATCTATGTTCTGGTCATGTTTTAAGTCATTTGATGGCTCAAAGTTATAGTACTAGTGTCAAGGTACATTTTTCATCACAACATATTAGTTAAATAACATTTAGAACGCCAGATAAATCTCGGTCAAACTATGACAGAACAGTTGTTCATAACCGTTTCTGGGTTTTCCAGAAATATCAAAACAGACCGAGTGGTCTACTTTGACCACTCGTCACGATCGATCTGTTGCGTTTATAAGAGATATAAGGACTTCAATCTATAGTGCACATAACCAGCTACAATACGTACTAATTAACAACATCAAACAATAAACATACTGACAGATCCGATCATTACAAAAGCTTGTCAGACTCGGTTTTCAAATTTCTGGGTTGCCCAGATTTTCTTGCGGTCAACGTCGGTCAACCGACTTTGACTGTGAATAAAATGAAATCTATACATGATTTAGCTATACTACCACTTTCAGACTAAAGAACATCTACCAGACTATGGATTCCAACAATAAAACATCACAAATCATAAAGAAACCAAGATCTAGAGCGACTGACATTCCTTGTCAGACCGAGATTTTTTTCTTAAGAACAGATTTTTGAAAAATCGTTTTTCACCCACTTTGATGTTATGGATCTATCGTGGATCATTATATAACAACTAAAAACATCCTATTACATAATAATAAACACAAAAACACCAAATTTTCTTAAGCATCAAAGATCAAAAAATATAAATAGGGTTTATACCTTTTCTTGCCAAATCTTGGATTTTGTCTTAACAATCTATTTATGGTTGATCTATGGCTGTTTCTAGGACTGATCCACTACTGATTTTCGTGGGTTCTAGTTTGAGAAAGAGTTGGTGAGAGCAAATGCAAAAATTAGCAAAGTTTATGAACTTTCTCTCTCTTGAATACTTATATATTGCTTGCAAAGTTGCTAGATCTGCTGAATTTCGGCTGACATTGGTAGATTTGCTGAGATTTGAAGCGACAAAGTCAAAAGAGTTGGTGACCTAATAAAGTTGTTGGACAATTTTGCAAGTTAGCTCATAAAAATCCCATAAAGGGCATTTTGGTCATTTACAAATAAATTCTAAAATTTGGATTTGATGAAACCCTTAGGGTTTAGGGTTTGGACAATAAGGTTTAGGGTTTGAACCCTCTTGGATTTTAAAAATAAAATTTCTAGTTCCCACAATTTTCAAATTTAGGGTTTAATTTAGAAAAATAAATTTTTTAAAATAAAATTAGGGTTTCAAAAATAGAAATTTAACATTCAAAAATATAATTAGATTTTTCTAATCATATTTAAGTTTAATAACACAATAATCTTACCCATTAGGATTAAGGTTTCCTAATTTAGGGTTTATAATTTCTGGTTTTGAAATTAGGGTTTTCTCGGCTTTTGATTAGGGTTTCTAATGGTACGCTAGGGTTTCTAATCTCTTATTAGGGTTTTATTAATATTAAACCTTATTCGATCAATCATTGATCAAAAATTCTGTACCGCTCAAATACATACATATTAATATAATTGTTTTAATTATATTTTCTATCGAATCCCGTTCCAATAATTAGGGTTAGGGTTTCTATTCTCCGTTAAGCACAACTCTACTCTAATTGTATTAGTCAATACATAAATTGACCTTCTCGATATATGTATCATAGAAGCTTGTCACAAAATTGATAATTAATATTAATATTAATTAAAAAAAAATTATTCGTAAATTTTGAATTATTCGAAATCCTGGGTTATCACATTCACCCCTCCTTAAAAGGATTCCATCCTCGGAATCACCGCTTTCTTATTCTCTACAATCTTTTAAAGTTGTATCATCAATTTATTTTAATCAACACAATATTAATTTTGGTTTCAATTTCTAACCTGTGACCCGAGTCTATAAAAGAAATCAGTTCTCAGAATTATATAACTCATATTTCTCGTGAAATTAAATTTTCTAAACGAAATCATTACCTGCTGCCACGTCTTGAGTAGCCACTGCATCTTGCGCCGTCATGTTGAATGTACGGGCCGTTGGTCTTCCTGGCTGTGCAGGTCCTCGAATTGCCAAGCTTCCGCCACCGGGTCCCTTGTTGGCGCTTTCCTTTTCAGCATTTCTTTTCGGACAGTTTCGTACAATATGGTCGGTCGATCCGCATCCAAAGCAACCTTGAATTTTTTTTCGGACTAGGGCAATTGGGTGACATATGCCCCTCTTGCCCACAATTATAACAAACTCCCTTCCTCTTCAAGCAAACTCCAGCATGGTGCTTCCCACAATTCGAACATGGCTCCCTTCCCTTCCTATTATCTTCTGTCTTATTACCCGACTAGGTATTCTCATTCCATTTTCTTTTATTCGGATTACTACCTCCACTGCTTCCTCCGTCATTTGATTTCTTCTTCTTTTCTTGATGAAATCGAAACACTGCTTCGCTCCCTCCTTCAGCAATTAGCGTTTTCTCCAATAGAGCCGCGAAAGTATTGATCTGCAGCACAGCTACTTTTTTGAATAGCCCCGGCTTCAGCCCATTCTCGAATCTTCGTGCCTTTCTTGCTTCTGTATCCACCTGATGAGGTGCAAATCGTGTTAATTCGTTAAATTTAGCCGCGTATTCAGATACCGACATGTTCTCCTGCTTAAGTTCCAAGAACTTAACTTCTATATGAGCTTGCATACTCGGTGAGAAGTAGTTCTCAAAGAACAACTCCTTGAATCTCGTCCACAACACCACATCTGTACCAGCTCTTGCTTGGTTCGTCTCCCACCAGTAATTGGCTTCTCCCTTCATCAGATAAGTAGCAAAAGCCGTCTTTTGCTCTTCTGCCACACGTGCAATGATGAATGCTTTCTCCATCTCCTTTACCCAAGTTTGGGCTTCAATCGGATCGGTGGTTCCTTTGAATTCCGGCGGTCCTACCTCTTTAAAATCCTTGAAATTGGATAATCTATCAGCGGACTGTTCTCTCGCTCTTCCTCTTCCTGCGGGAGCTCTATTCTTCATAGCTTCGGCCAGCATATTCACAAAATTCTGCATCGGGTCCGCTGACCTCCTTCGTTATTTACTGATTGTTCTTCTATTTGGTTTCGATTCTGTCGTCTAGGCGGCATGATCTGATTTAAATAAAAATCTTATATTAATACCCTTTTTCTATACAAATTCTTAACACAATAAAAATTCAACACAAAATTCTCAAGTAATTGCATATTTATTCAAATAGCACATAGTACCTATAGTACTTAACACATATAAATATCCGTTTAAAATAATACTAGGGTTAACACACACAACTTTTCAAAAGTTGCAATTCCCCAACTTTACACAAAAAGTTGACATTCTCCAATTTCACATTACTAATTCCAGTTCATAAAACCACACTTATGAGTTCATAACCTGGCCACAATTATATGAGTTTACGAACTTACCCTAATCTGACCTTTGGCGTCCGTTCGCTGAGGGGTTCATAAACATTTCATATAACTATGAGTCAAGAAAGTCACATAAGTATGAGTTTTAAGAACACACAATTTCATTTTAATCTTATATTCATATAGAAAATAAAGATTTCATCATACAAACATATCATTGCATTTATATTCATGCAAATATTACATAGTACTTTTCAGTACACTTCCCATAGAACTATAAACAGGTATTATCCCTTTGAGACAAAAGACGGGATTCATTACTACAACTTTACACAAAAAGTGGAGTCATACAAAAGTTATCCCCTATCAAAGAAAATATTCTTCTCCACACACTTAATCCTTCTTCTTTTTAGGACAATTCTTAACCCTATGACTTGTTCCACCACATGCAAAACATCCTCCTTTCTTTGGTTTAGGACAATTTGGGGATAGATGTCCTTTCTGGCCACAATTATAACACACATTCTGACCCCACAAACATTCTCCCAAATGGCTCTTTCCACACTTGCCACATGCTTGCTTTTTCTTCGAGCTTGATTTTTCTGAATTAGGGCTATCGTTGTCCCTCTTCCTTTTCTTCTTATCTTTTTGCTGCTTGATCGTCCCTTCAGATGGTCCACCACCTTCCGCCTTCATTCTGTCTACCTGTGCCTTGAGTTCGTTCCTTTCTTCAGTCATTTCGCATAGCGCTCGTTCTGTCTTCCATAGCTGCTCCAAGAGAAACGCCTTACTCCGGAGTTCTTGAACTTCTGCAACTAGTTGATCTTGTTCTTCAACTGTAGTCTTATTCTTTATCTCTACCATAGCTGGCTCAGACTCTTCCTCCTCATCCCCACTCAGATATATCTCGGGATAATAGTCATGATCGCTCCCCAAATTAACCATAGGTTCATCTTCTTCCACCTTATCAACCGATTCACTTTGCGCTGGCACCTCGGCTTCTGGCATTGGTGCAACATCCGCTAGCATCTCCGCACTAATTTGATCTTCTCCAGACATCCTACAATCAATTTAAATAACTTGATTAGTACTTCATTAGTACAAACTCCTCACACTATGTGTCCCCATTTCTCACTATCGTTGCACTTCGGCAATCTCTCACTTAGTACTCTAAATGAGTATTTTCTATCTCGCTTATGGTTATAACCCTAGGTTTTTCCCACCCCACTTAAGGTTTATAACCTACAGCTCCACTACCAGCTGGTGACACCTTGGTCACAACAGCTCTGATACCAACCTGTGACACCCCCAAATCCGGGTTACCTGACTCCCGAGTTTGGTGTTCACGATCGACAATATAAATAACATTAAACTACCCATAATATATATAGATAGTATCTTACATAAATTTTTATCAGAGCTTCTCAATACATTACCCAGGTTTTCTAACCTTAACTTTACAAACATACCCTTTAGATATACAAAAAGGGTTTACAATATAACATAATAAATATATTCAACATAATTAATTTATAACTACGCCTTTTCCCTTGTCCTGCTTCACAGCACCTCCTGCAACTTCGTCCCTAGCTGAAATGTTTTATTTATAGCAAGGGTGAGCAACAAATTTGCCCCGCAAGTTAAGATTATACAATAAAGGTATATGAATCAACAATAAAATCCTATCTATTTTGATAGTATGAAACCAAAGTTCGGGGAACTTTGAAATAGCTGAACAAATTGTTATTCAATAACAAGGCTTTTCCTTTTCTATGCAACACTATAATTTGATAATGAAATAGTACAACGCTTTCAAAATTCTACAAGAATCAATTCTACACGATATCAAAGTGGAATAATTTCCAGATTTATACTGAGTGATCACACAAGATCTTTGAACTTATTTTCTCGGGCATCTATCAAAGATTTACTTTGATATATACCAGGAGTATCAAATAACCATAAAGATTAAATCATACCCCTCTGCAAGTACTTGGAGCCGGCCAACTCCTTGTACCCTATATTATGCATAATACTCAAAACGTGCGCAAAGGTCGAATTTACGACCCACAATGTTCCCTTTTATATAAAAGGTTGTTCTTCTCAGTTTTTGAATCAATATTTTGATTTTACAACGAAATACTGTGATTTCAAATTCTACTTACTTATCGATCTTGCCGAAATAATTGGCATCGATTCTCCAACAATAATTTAATTATTTTCTTGAATTTATCAAGTTCTAACCAATGTTTGTCTAGCCAGAATAATTAGCTAAGACAATTTCTCAACACAATTTGACAATAAACAGGAATTATCTGTACTGTCAATTCTAACTTCTACAGATTTGAATATTCAACAACAGTAATTCTACGAATATATATTTCTGAATAAGTAATTCAATTTGAATTATTAAGCATGCACTAACTGCGAATAATCAACAATAACTTCCCTATTTGTGGTGTAATTAGCAATAATTAACCACTAATAATAATTAAATGAATATAACTCAAGTTGAGTTAGGAAACTTGCCTTCCACGTTGATTACAGCTACACAATATAATTAACTGCGTTCGTAAGACCTATATTCAACAATGTCGGTCTCACAATTAGTACAAACATTTATAACACATAACACTGTATTTTACAGTCAAACTTCTCCTAGGCACATTACCACATAGCCACATTAGTGTTTATAACCTATATAAACACTTATCATTTCTAACTATTTCGATCTGGTTGGACTTTGGTCCATTCTCGGTATTCTGGTCATCCTATCCGACAATTAACACAGTTATCTATCAATTACACTTGGTCTCTAAGCTTCAATATTATTTTAGATAAGTCAAATATCGCTTATAATATTTTCCGGAAGCTTTTAATAATTTATAAACACTTATTATAATTTATAATAATTTTTCAAACACTTAAATCATTTTTAAATGATTTAATTATCAAATAATCATATCATTATTATTATTTAATAATAACATACATTCCAAAATATTAAAGTTATCATTAATAACTTAAAATATTTTTAAATCATCAATATTCTACTTAAATGATTTTTAAAATATTTAAAATCATTTTTAAATCATCACCATTAATATATAAATATTAATGAAATTATTATCTAAATATTAAAAGTCATAATTTATAACTTAAAATATTTTTAAACTATTTTTCTCATTTTTAAATGATTTTTAAATCAATAAAATCATTTTTAATTCATAGATTTAATATAATAATTAAATAAATCAAATATCATTAATATTAATTTATTAATGAAATTTCTCCAAAAATATTGAAAATTAAATTTTATAATTTAAAATATTTTCTAACACTTTATTCTTAATTAAAATGATTTTTAAATCATTAAAATCATTTTTATCTTATTTATTTAATTTAATAATCAAATAAATCTAATATCATTAATATTAAATTATTAATGAAAATTCTCCAAAAATATTAAAAGTTACATTTTATAACTCAAAATATTTTTAAATACATTTTTCTTATTTAAAATGATTTTTCATAATATTAAATCATTTTTCTCTAATTTATTTAATACACTAATTAAATAAAGTAAATACCTTTAATATTATAAATATTAAAGAAAAATACTCCAATTGGTCAAAAATTATTTTTCATAATTTAAAATAATTTTTAAAACTATTTTTGGTAATTTTTATAATTTATTTCTATTTTTTTATTAATTTCTGAAATTCTAAAAATAAAATTAATTAAAACCGTCGCTATAGGCCTTTAGCGACACAAAGCGTCGCTGTTGGTGTTCTTGAGCTCAAGAACACTGACAGCCGGCAGATCAAGGGGTCATGTTTGACCGGCTCTAATTTACAATCTGCTCATGATCTGGGATATCTAAAACTTTGGTATTGTAGTATTAATGTAACACTACAATACCTAATTGATAATTTGGTCAAACAACATCACAACAAGGAGATCAAAGCCTCCAAAGTTGCTGTCAGACCGTTCTGGGATTTTTCTGGGCTTAAACAGTGCCGAGTTGCAATATTCAACCTCAAATTAATCTATGTTCTGGTCATGTTTTAAGTCATTTGATGGCTCAAAGTTATAGTACTAGTGTCAAGGTACATTTTTCATCACAACATATCAGCTAAATAACATTTTGAACGCCAGATAAATCTCGGTCAAGCTATGACAGAACAGTTATTCATAACCGTTTCTGGGTTTTCCATAAACATCAAAACAGACCGAGTGGTCTACTTTGACCACTCGTCACGATCGATCTGTTGCGTTTATAAGAGATATAAGGACTTCAATCTATAGTGCACATAACCAGCTACAATACGTACTAATTAACAACATCAAACAATAAACATACTGACAGATCCGATCATTACAAAAGCTTGTCAGACTCGATTTCCAAATTTCTGGGTTGCCCAGATTTTCTTGCGGTCAACATCGGTCAACCGACTTTGACTGTGAATAAAATGAAATTTATACATGATTTAGCTATACTACCACTTTCAGACTAAAGAACATCTACCAGACTACGAATTCCAACAATAAAACATCACAAATCATAAAGAAACCAAGATCTAGAGCGACTGACATTCCTTGTCAGACCGAGATTTTTTTCTTAAGAACAGATTTTTGAAAAATCGTTTTTCACCCACTTTGATGTTATGGATCTATCGTGGATCATTATATAACAACTAAAAACATCCTATTACATAATAATAAACACAAAAACACCAAATTTTCTTAAGCATCAAAGATCAAAAAATATAAATAGGGTTTATACCTTTTCTTGCCAAATCTTGGATTTTGTCTTAACAATCTATTTATGGTTGATCTATGGCTATTTCTAGGACTGATCCACTACTGATTTTCGTGGGTTCTAGTATGAGAAAGAGTTGGTGAGAGCAAATGCAAAAATTAGCAAAGTTTATGAACTTTCTCTCTCTTGAATACTTATATATTGCTTGCAAAGTTGCTAGATCTGCTGAATTTTGGCTGACATTGGTAGATTTGCTGAGATTTGAAGCTACAAAGTCAAAAGAGTTGGTGACCTAATAAAGTTGTTGGACAATTTTGCAAGTTAGCTCATAAAAATCCCATAAAGGGCATTTTGGTCATTTGCAAATAAATTCTAAAATTTGGATTTGATGAAACCCTTAGGGTTTAGGGTTTGGACAATAAGGTTTAGGGTTTGAACCCTCTTGGATTTTAAAAATAAAATTTCTAGTTCCCACAATTTTCAAATTTAGGGTTTAATTTAGAAAAATAAATTTTCTAAAATAAAATTAGGGTTTCAAAAATAGAAATTTAACATTCAAAAATATAATTAGATTATTCTAATCATATTTAAGTTTAATAACACAATAATCTTACCCATTAGGATTAGGGTTTCCTAATTTAGGGTTTATAATTTCTGATTTTGAAATTAGGATTTTCTCGGCTTTTGATTAGGGTTTCTAACGATACGCTAGGGTTTCTAATCCTGAGGTTAGGGTTTCTAATCTCTTATTAGGGTTTTATTAATATTAAACCTTATTCGATCAATCATTGATCGAAAATTATGTACCGCTCAAACACATACATATTAATATAATTGTTTTAATTATATTTTCTATCGAATCCCGTTCCAATAATTAGGGTTAGGGTTGCTATTCTCCGTTAAGCACAACTCTACTCTAATTTTATTAGTCAATACATAAATTGACCTTCTCGATATACGTATCATAGAAGCTTGTCACAAAATTGATAATTAATATTAATATTAATTAAAAAAAATTATTCGCAAATTTTGGATTATTCGAAATCCTGGGTTAACACAAACTTGTCATTTGCTCTCTCTTGGTTGGGTTGACTCATTATCGTGCTCCAATAACTGAGCCCTATTCACAACATCTGAATACAAACACAGTTTGTGAGAAATTAGGTATTGACGTATCTTGGGTTTCAAACCTCTTAGAAACATCCACGTCATTCTCTCCTCATTATCAACCAAGTGGGATGCAAACTGAGACAACTTGGCAAACTTAGCTTCGTACTGTGCCACAGTCATACTATTTTGCTAAAGCTTGATTAACTCTACCTCCTTCATGTGACGAACACTTTCAGGAAAGTACTTGTCATTGAATAGCTCTTAGAACTTCTCCCAAGACATTTTGAGTGCGAATGGTTGAGTACGCTTTACAGATTCCCATCAGTAATCTTCCTCTACTCGCAACATGATGGTGGCAAAGGGAACCTTTTGGTCCTTGGAGCATCCCAAGAAATCAAATATCTTGTTGATCTGCTTTATTCACGTCTCCGCCTTAAGTAGTTTTGGCTCTCCAAAAAACTCCGATGGTCCCAGCTCCTTGAACTGCTTAGCGGTGACCATCCGAGAGTTGTCAGTGTTTCCACCTACATTTTGGACAGGAGCCGCTTTTGCCTGATGTTGAATAAATTGCACAAAGCCTCTGAACATCCCATCGTTCACCATTTCATTAATGTTATTGTTTACATGAGGATTACTGTCTTCCTGTTGCACATTATCCTGGGCATTAATCTGTGGTGACTCAGCGGTCTCATGTGCTTCATTATTTATCTCAACATTTTCTGATACCATTTTCAAATACTTCCACAAAACAAGGGTTAATTAACATATCACATATTATCCCTATACTCTGACCGACCAATTAAATACCAAATAAACTTAGGTAGGTCATACTAGCGAAGGAATTTCCCGTCTCTCCCCTCCTAGTTCTTGTCTCACATCTCAGCCAGGGATCATATCCCTAAGCTTTGATACCAACTGTAATGCCCCCAAAATAGGTATACATCACCCATCTTGAGTCATCAAATACATGGTACAAAATCCAAATACAACTTAACTATACAACAATCGTGTAAAATACGACAAAACATAATTTAAGAGTTTTAATAAAAATATAGTCATCTAGACAATATCCACACTCAATGGAGTCCTCATTAAATTTAATGTCACACTATTTAACAGAATAGTGAGGAATACTAATGCTATCATCTGGACCGTCACTCCGTTCCCCGACTAGTCCCGGCTACGTTCTCATTTCCTGAAGAGAACAGTGAAAGAAAGGGTGAGCTCAACTAGCCTAGTAAGAAATATTATGACTAAGATAATGCAGAATAAATTATCATTAGTTTTCAACAATGTTAAACTGATAAAATACAATAGACATCAAGTTTAACTGCAGCGGAATAAGCAATCCATTAGAAGAGTCAAGTAGAGCATGATATCTACTATCTTCTATGATTTAAAATGTTTTCATCAATTTTTATCGCTGAGACTCAGCTTAATAAATAAACCACATCATCAAGTCATCCCTGCACTACGGGCCAAGGATATTCATTAAATCATCAATGGTTATGACTATACCGAATAATCCCTGGTCATAATCATAACAAAAACTATCCATCAATGCACTACAGGCTACTAAGGACTTTTACCATATCATTTATAACATTACAGATCATGATTATACTGAATAATCCCTGGTCATAATCATACCAAGTCCATCTATGCACGTAAGCCAAAGATGACTTTCGTCACAATATAAGCATGAGGATGATGACAATGACATAATAATTCAATAAAACAAGTTCAAGAATAAATTTTAAAAATTTATAAGTTAATTTATCTTGAAATCAATTACATCCAAATTGTCAACATGATACTGTTTTGTGGAGTAAAATTCAAGAATGATCAGAAGAATATTTTCATGAAAAGATACCAGATGAAGCACAAATATCCAGGATATTCTTCTAATTTCATGGAGTATAGAAGTCAAAACTTTAACTAAATAAGTATCATAGAATATATGAAACTGTAAATGGGTTTTCACCCGTCATGCGGTAATCCACGTAGACAGATTATTTTCACAATTTAATAAGGAATGAATACAAAGGATCATTCACCATGCATGTGATAATCCACATAGACAGGTTATTCCAACAGAATAATTAAGAATGGAACCACGTCATGCGTAATTCGCACAGACATGATATTCCAACAAAATAATAAAGAATGGAATAACGGAAGAATTCACCATGCATGCGATAGACCGCACAGATAGGTTATTCCAACAGAATAATAAAGAATGGAACCAGGTCTAGCGTAATCCACACAGACAAGATATTCCAACAGAATAATAAAGAATGGAATAACAAAGAATTAACCATACATGCAAGTATTATCAATCTTGCACCAACTCCCCTAATAGTACAAGAATGTGAATCAATAGTACACACATGTGAACAAATAGTTATAATCATGTGAATTAATATCAATTAATTGCTCATTTATCCGGTTAATTACCCGATTGGTCAGTATAACTTCCAGACATCAATTAATGTCGAAATAAATGTCGATATCCACTAACACTAATAATTCCAACACAGTGGAACTATCAATTTCATCTTTAATCAACACGAACTTATTCATCATTAATACTATAACTCACAATATTTAACAACCAGGTCGTTCCTAGGAAAGAGGGGGCTTTCCGATAAGGATTTCTCCTTATTGGGGCGTAATTAGATGACCAAATCTCTCCTTGACAGAACTTCTAGACATTGTAAATATTGCAATTTAATAATATGAATGACTTTGTCATCTCAATTATTGATTTAATAATATATCATATTATGCAGATGATACTGTGACAATAATCGAATCAATAATATGAGAGATATGATGCAGCAATTACTGTAGCAATAATTGAGTATAACTGAGTGACTTCTCACGTAAGCATCAATAATCAATACCGTGTGCTACTATGAAACCACGTGTATTACTATACTTTTACTACCGGGTAGTTCAACAGTTTAACGGTAAAACTTTCGCCGTTATTTTTATAAAAAGATAATTCTGTCATTTTCTAACTACGACAATACTTCTGTTGTGGGGTCCACCAATGATTGTGTCGTCGTACGAATATTCCCTGTTAAAATGAATATTCCCCGATCAATCGAATATTATATAACCACTTGCTTACTTTACAAAATTTGTAAATATTACCCACAAATATAAAATTATATCAAATCCACACCATAATATTCAAAAATATATTTCGAGAAAATTATTCTTTATTCATAAAAGTTGGGGTCTTACACCTGCACTACGGGCCAAGGATATTCATTAGTATCACGTCCACGAATTATCCCAGCACTACAGGCCAAGGATATTCATGTAATCATCAATGGCCATAATTATACCGAATGATCTCTGGTCATAATCATACAAATCAACAGTCCATCTATGCACGTAAGCCAAATATGACTTTTATCACAATAAGCATGAGGATGATGACAATGATATAAGAATTCAATTAAATGAAAGCAAAGGATAAATTTTGAAGATTTATAATTTAATTTATCTAGAATTCAATAGTGTCCAAATTGTCAACATGATACTGCTTTGTGGAGTCAAGAATAATATCCATGTATCAAAAATAATTTGGACATAAAAGAAATAAATTTTTTGGGTGAATAGTATCCCATGAATAGTACTTCAGGAATAGTCCCCGTGAATAGTACCCCGGCATGAAAAGTGCCCTAAATACCCAAGTAAATAATACCCGAGTGAATAGTAACCCATGAATAGTAACCTGTGAATAGTACCCCGATATGAAAAGTACCCCGAATCTCCGAGTGAATAATATTTGAGTGAATAGTAACTGAGTGAATAGTAACCCATGAATAGTGACCTATGAATAGTACCTCAGGTGAAAATATTTATATTTAATAAAAAAAAGTTCAGATCAATATTCCAATGAACGATATTAGATGAAGCGTAAAACTCAAGTATATTCCACTAATTTCAGAAATTATAGAAGTAACACTTACCATAGTAAGAATAGATTTAAGAATATGGAAAGAAATAACATACAAAATTGCAAATGGATTTTCACCTGTCATGAGGTACGTAATCTGTGACGCCCCCAAAATAGGTATACATCACCCATCTTGGGTCGCCAGATACATGGTACTGAATATACAAATACAACTTAATAACACAACTATCGTGTAAAATACGACAAAACATATGCTGTGAGTTTTAATAAAAATATTGTCATCTAGACAATATCCACACTCAATTGAGTCCTCATTACAATTATAATCACACTATTTAACAGAATAGTGAAGACTACTAATGCTATCATCTGGACTGTCAATCCGTTCCCCGACTCACCCAGCTATATTCTCATTTCCTGAAGAGAACAGTGAAGGAAAGGGTGAGCTCAACTAGCCCAGTAATAAATATTATGACTAAGATAATGCAGAATATATTATCATTAGTCTTCAACAATGTTAAACTGATAAAATACAATAGACATCAAGTTTAACTGCAGCAGAACAAGCAATCCATTAAAAGAGTCAAGTAGAGAATAAAATCTATTATCTTTTATGTTTTAAAAAGGTTTTTTATCACTTTTATTGTTGAGACTCAGCTTAATAAATAATCCACATCATCAAATCATCCCTGCACTACAGGCCAAGGATATTATTTAGTATCACAACCACGAATTATCCATGCACTACAGGCCAAACATAATCGTGTTTTCATCAACGGTCCTGATCATGCTATAAAACAATTCATCTTTGCTCCATTGGCCGAAGAGAATCCATAGCCATAATCATACCAAAAACTTTGCATCAATTCACTATGGGCCAATGAGGACTTTTTCCACATTATTTGTAACATTACGGTCATGATTATACCGAATAATCCATGGTCATAATCATACCAAGTCCATCTATGCAATACAGGCCACAGATGACTTTCAACATAATATAAACATGAGGATGATGGCAATGACATAAAAATTCAATAAAACAAGTTCATGAATTAATTTATCCAAGAACCAATAATGTCCAAATTATCAACATGATACTGCTTTGTAGAGTAAAATTCAAGAATGCTCAGAAGAATATTTTTACGAAAAGATACTGGATGAAACGCAAATATCAAAGATATTCCACTAATTTCAAGGAATATAGAAGCCAAAACTTTAACCAACTGGGTATAATAAAATATATGAAACTGCAAATGGATTTTCACCCGTCATGCGGTAATCCACGTATACAGATCATTTTCACAAATTAATAAGGAATGAATACAAAGGATCATTCACCATGCATGTGGTAATCCACATAGACAGGCTATTCCAACAGAATAATAAAGAATGGAATAACAGAAGGATTCACCATGTGTGCGATAAACTGCACAGATAGATTATTCCCAACAGAATAATAAATAATGGAACCAGGTCTGGCGTAAATATGCAGACAGGATATTCCGACAAAATAATAAATAATGGAACCAGGTCCAGCGTAAACGCACAGACATGATATTCCGACAGAATGATAAATAACGGAACCAGGTCAAACAAAATTCACACCGACATGATGTTCCAACAGAATAATAAAGAATGGAATAACAGAAGAATTTCAGTATGTATGCGGTACTTCACGTAGACAGGTTATTCCAACATAATGATAGAGAAAGGAATAACAGAAGAATTTCACCAAGTATAAGGTAGACCGAGTATACAAGTTATTCCAACAGAATAATAAAGAATGGAATAACAGAAGTTCTCTTCATGAATACAAAAGAAATAATACCCCTTACCTTAGAATAAAGCTGGATATAGGAGTAGTGAAGTAGCAGAATACTTTTCTTCTTTCTCTCTATAGTTTCTCTCTCTAGAGTTTCAGTGAATTCATAAGAAATAATGAAGGAATGAGCTTCTATTTATAGGAGAATGGACTGAATAGTAACTAATTCCTGAACGGTCCAGATTAATTTACTTTTAAACGGACGGTCCAGATTGCTTTACTATAAAATATTCTAATAAAACAAAATCTTTTAAATAAAACATAATATATTCTATTTATTTTCTAATAAAACAAATAACTTTATAAAAGTATTCTGTTTTATATAAAAAGATTTTACTATGCAAAATACTATGCAGACATTATGCAAATACTATGCATAATAAAATATAATATATTCTAATTATTGTCTAATAAAACAAATAACTTTATAAATGTATTCTGTTTTATATAAAAAGATTTTACTATACAAAATACTATGCATAATAGAATATAATATATTCTAATTATTGCCTAATAAAACGAATAACTTTATAAAAGTATTTTATTTTATATTAAAAGCTTTTCTGTTTTATTACACTAATAATACTAATAAAACAACTTATATATATAATATAAGAATCGACAATAATTAAATCAAATAACGTGAGATACTATGCAACAATTACTATAGTAATAATTGAACAAAACTGAGGGTTTTCTCACGTAAGCATCAATAATCAATACAGTGTGCTACTATACAACCACGCGTATTACTGTACTTTTACTACTAGGTAGTTCAACAGTATTAACGGTAAAACTTCCGATGTTATTTTCATAAAAATATTTTTGTCGTTTTCTCAATCCGACAATAATTTTGTTGTGGGGTCCACCAATGATTGCGTCGTTGTACGAATATTCCCTACTAAAATGAATATTCCCCGATCAATCGAATATAATACAACAACTTGCATACTTTGCAAAATTTATAAATATTACCCACAACTATAACATTATATCAAATCCACACCATAATATTAAAAAAAATATTTCGAAAAAATTAAATCTTTATTCGTAAAATTTGGGATTTTACAATCTCCACTCCTTATGAAATTTTGCTCTCGAAATTTACGTACGTACCTTGTACGTCGAACAGATGAGGACACTTCGTCAGATTCTAACTCTTGAGGTATAACCTTTAAGCGTAGAATATATTCCAGGATTTTAACAGGTACATCATCATACGTTAAATTATCCACTATCTCGTCCGGTTCTAAATCAATAATGTGGTTCGACTTGTCTACATATTTACGTAACATCGATACGTGAAAAACGTTATGAACACGCGACATACTTCGCAGTAAAATGAGTCTATAGGCCACAGTTCCTACTCGATCAAGGATTTCAAATGGGCCAATAAAATTGAGGGTTGAGATTTTCTCTCTTCATCGATTCTTGCTTCTAGAATAATGCCCTCTTGAACCTTCTTCTTCACATTTCATCAGCTCTAAGTATTTAGCTTGAGCAGCTTTAAATTTATCGATTAAATTCAATTCTACTCTTATATTCGTTATCTTCACGTGGGTTCATATATTCGTACTCGTAAATGCATACGATCTTCTACTCAATGCGTCAGCTACCACGTTCGGTTTTCCACGATGGTATTGAATGGTACAATTGTAATCTTCAACAACTTAAGCCAACGTCTTTGGCACATTATTCGTTCATTTTGGTTGAAGAAATATTTAAGGGTTAAAGAAATGGGTTTTGTACTGGGGTCAATACAAAATTCAATTTCACGCTCTAGTGGTAGGCTAAGAAGAAGTCTTCAAGAATACATCAGGAAGTTTATTAACAATAATAATATCATTCAAAACTGTGACTCTCATTCAAGACTTGGATAGCACATCACATTGATACCTAACAACTTGTCATCGTCATTCACGACGTCGCTTACCGAAATTTTGGCTTCGGTGCATTCCACACAAGGAAGTCACCAGTGAAAGGCTCAAGGCTCTTTACTTATGACTTGATATGACAATGATTGACTTTAGTGGTTTGGTTGCTTGAATTTGCAAAACAAATTGATTAGGAATATGAAAGCTAACAACCTTACGAAAAGCATGATAAGTAGTTAATCAATTGATTCCTAAAATCACATCAAAGGCAAGTATTTTCAAAGAGATAAGATCGATAGGTAACATGAAAGTGTCGGTTTGAATCAACAGGATTTATAAATAGTGAAGGTAACGAAGGTTTCTACTAACGAAGTTTCAACCAATAAGTCAAAGTCTAACTTCTCCGGAGTCAAATTTAAACGTTGATCGCAAGCAAGAGAGATAAAAGAATGGGTAGAACCGGTATCTAATAAGGTATAGACTTCGTAAGCGTTTATGATTAACTTACCCGTGACAACTTCGTTCGGGTTCCTCGACAAACCCTCTCACTTAAACTACCGACTTTGAATTGTCTGGGACATCCTTTGGCGTCACCATCCCAGCTGAACTTGACTTCACTACACGACAAAATTGAGCTAGTTGACCTTCTCTTCCAGCGTACAGTTTGGACAGAAATGTCCCTCCTGTCCATATTTAAAACATACGACCGATGGTCGTTCTTTTTCCTTTGAAACGGGTGTTGATGTTGTTGTCTTTATATTATTATTGAACCTACTCTTCTTAAAATTTTTACTTCTATTATCTTGGCCATGATTACCACCTAAGTGGTTACCATTCTTGGCATGATAATTTCCCCCACAATGGTCATCATTATTTCGATGGTCGTTGCCACCGGTACGATTATTATCGTGATGTTGGTCGTTACCTTTTGGTTGTGCTAACTCATTATCACACTCCAATAACTGAGTCATATTCACAACATCTGAATATAAACAAAGTTTATGAGAAATGAGGTATTGACGTATATCAGGTTTCAAACCTCTTAGAAATATTTGCGTCATTCGCTCCTCATTATCGACCAAATGGGATGCAAACCGGGATAACTCCGCAAACTTAGCCTCGTATTGGGATACGGTCATATTGTTTTGCTCCATTGCTTATCTAAATATTTTCAGATGCCATTTTTAAACATTATCACAAAACAAGGGTTAATTAACAAATCACATATTATCCCTATACTCTGATCGACCAATTAAATACCAAATAAACATAGGTAAGTCATACTAGCGAAGGAATTCCCCGTCTCTCCCCTCCTAGTTCTTGTCTCACATCTCAGCCATGGATCATATCCCTAAGCTTTGATACCAACTGTGACGCCCCCAAAATAGGTATACATCACCCATCTTGGGTCACCAGATACATGGTACTGAATATACAAATACAACTTAATAATACAACTGTCGTGTAAAATACGACAAAACATACGCTGTGAGTTTTAATATAATTATTGTCATCTAGACAATATCCACACTCAATTGAGTCCTCATTATAATTAATATTATACTATTTAATAGAATAGTGAGGACTACTAATGCTATCATCTGGACTGTCAATCCATTCCCCGACTCGCCTAGCTATATTCTCATTTCCTGAAGAGAACAGTGAAGGAAAGGGTGAGCTCAACTAGCCAGTAAGAAATATTATGACTAAGATAATGCAGAATAAATTATCATTAGTCTTCAACAATGTTAAACTGATAAAATACAATAGACATCAAGTTTATCTACAGTGGAACAAGCAATCCATTAAAAGAGTCAAGTAGAGAATAAAATCTACTATCTTTTATGATTTAAAAAGGTTTTTCATCACTTTTATCGTTGAGATTCAACTTAATAAATAATCCACATCAAATCATCCCTGCACTACAGGCCAAGGATATTATTTAGTATCACGACCACGAATTATCTATGCACTACGGGCCAAAGATAATCGTGTTTTCATCAACGGTCCTGATCATGCCATAAAACAATTCATCTTTGCTCCCTTGGCCGAAGAGAATCCATAGCCATAATCATTCTAAAAACTTTCCATCAATGCACTACGGGTCAATGAGGACTTTTTTCACATCATTTGTAACATTACGGTCATGATTATACCGAATAATCCTTGGTCATAATCATACCAAGTCCATCTATACAATACAGGCCACAGATGACTTTCAACATAATATAAACATTAGGATGATGACAATGACATAATAATTCAATAAAACAAGTTCAAGAATTAATTTAATCAAGAACCAATAATGTCCAAATTATCAACATGATACTGCTTTACAGAGTAAAATTCAAGAATGCTCAGAAAAATATTTCCACGAAAAGATACTGGATGAAACGCAAATATCCAGGATATTCCACTAATTTCAAGGAATATAGAAGCCAAAGCTTTAACCAACTGAGTATAATAAAATATATTAAACTACAAATGGATTTTCACCCGTCATGTGGTAATCCACGTATATAGATTATTTCTACAATTTAATATGGAATGAATACAAAGGATCATTCACCATGCATGTGGTAATCCACATAGACGGGTTATTCCAACAGAATAATAATAAATGGATTAACAGAAAGATTCATCATGCGTGCGATAGACTGCACAGACAGGTTATTACCAACAAAATAATAAATAATGGAACCAGGTCCGGCGTAAACGCACAGACAGATATTCTGACAGAATAATAAATAATGGAACTAGGTACGGCGTAAACGCACAGACATGATATTCCGACAGAATAATAAATAATGGAACCAGGCCCGGCGTAAATGTACAGACAGGATATTTCGATAGAATGATAAATAACGGAACCAGGTCAGGCGAAATTCGTACCGACAGGATGTTCTAACAGAATAATAAAGAATGGAATAACAAAAGAATTTCACCATGTCTGCGGTACTTCGCATAGACAGGTTATTCCAACATAATGATAGAGAATGGAATAACAGAAGAATTTCACCAAATATAGGGTAGACCGCGTATACAGGTTATTCCAACAGAATAATAAAGAATGGAATAACAGAAGTTCTCTTCATGAATACAAAAGAAATAATACCCCTTACCTTAGAATAAAGCTGGATATAGGAGTAGTGAAGTAGCAGAATACTTTTCTTCTTTCTCTCTATAGTTTCTCTCTCTAGAGTTTCAGTGAATTCATAAGAAATAATGAAGGAATGATCTTCTATTTATAGGAGAATGGACTGAATAGTAACTAATTCTTGAACGGTCCAGATTAATTTACTTTTAAACGGACGGTCCAGATTGGTTTACTATAAAATATTCTAATAAAACAAAATCTTTTAAATAAAACATAATATATTCTATTTATTGTCTAATAAAACAAATAACTTTATAAAAGTATTCTGTTTTATATAAAAAGATTTTACTATACAAAATACTATGCAGACACTATGCAAACACTATGCATAATAAAATATAATATATTCTAATTATTGTCTAATAAAACAAATAAATTTATAAAAGTATTCTGTTTTATATAAAAAGATTTTACTATACAAAATATTATGCATAATAGAGTATAATATATTCTAATTATTGCCTAATAAAACGAATAACTTTATAAAAGTATTTTGTTTTATATTAAAAGCTTTTCTGTTTTATTACACTAATAATACTAATAAAACAAAACTTATATATATAATATAAGAATCGACAATAATTAAATCAAATAACGTGAGATACTATGCAATAATTACTATAGTAATAATTGAACAAAACTGAGTGTTTTCTCACGTAAGCATCAATAATCAATACTGTGTGCTACTATGCAACCACGCGTATTACTTTACTTTTACTACCAAGTAGTTCAACAGTATTAACGGTAAAACTTCCGCCGTTATTTTCATAAAAATATTTTTATCGTTTTCTCAATCCGACAATAATTTCGTTGTGGGGTCCACCAATAATTGCATCGTTGTACGAATATTCCCTGCTAAAATGAATATTCCCCGATCAATCGAATATAATACAACAACTTGCATACTTTGCAAAATTTATAAATATTACCCACAACTATAACATTATATCAAATCCACACCATAATATTAAAAAAAATATTTCGAGAAAATTAAATCTTTATTCGTAAAATTTGGGATTTTACATAATCCGTGTAGACAGGTTATTCCGACATACTAAAGGATGAATACAAAAAATAGTATTCCTTATGAATACGAAAGAAATAATACCCCTTATCTTAGTAGAAGACTATATACTGCAATAGTGAAGTAGCAGAATACTCTTCTTTTTGCTCTTTACAGTTTCTCTCTCTATAGTTTCTCTTGTGAGTCTCAGTGAATTGGTGAGAAAGAAAGAAGAATTAAGCTTCAATTTATAGGATAATAGACTAAATAGTAACTGATTCACGAACGGTCCATATTGATTACTATTAAAACCCCAACCGACGGTCTAGGTTAATTTACTATTAAAACCATCATCGATGGTCTAGATTGATTTACTATTAAAACCACCATTGATGGTCCAGGTTGATTTACTATTAAAACCACCATCAACGGTCTATAAAATTAGTAAATCTTCCCATGAAATACTAAGTCAAACTTATAACAAACGGCTCATAACAAATCCCTATATTTATATCAAAAAATTAAACAAATATTCACCACAAATCATTTATCTTTAATAAACACATTTTTATTCTATTAACAATTATTCATCATTAATATTATAACTTACAATATTGACAACCAGATCATTCCCAGGTTTGAGGGGGCTTTCCGATAAAGATTTCTCCTTATTGGCGCACAATTAGGTGACCAAACCCATTTCCTCGACAGAACTTTCTACACGTTGTCAATAATGTAAATAATCATATGAATAAATGTGTTTTCTCAACTATTGATTTAATAATATAAAATATTGTACAGATGATACTGTGACAATAATTGAATCAATAATATGAGATACTGTGCAGCAATTACTGTTGTAATAATTGAATAAATTGAGTAACTTCTTACGTAAGCATCAATAATCAATACCGTGTGCTACTGTGCAACCACGCATATTACTGTACTTTTACCACCGCATATTTCAACAGTTAACGGTAAAACTTTTGCCGTTATTTTTACAAAAAGTTATTTATGTCGCTTTCTATAACCGACAGTTATTCTGTTGTGGGGTCCACCAATGATCGTATAGTCGTACGGATATTCTCCGACAAAAGAATATTCACAACCAAACGAATATTCTCCGACACAACGAATATTTTATATCAACTTGCTTACTTTGAAAAATTTTCACATATAACCCTTAACTTTAACATTGTATCAATTTAACCATTTACTAAATAGAACAACAATTATAAGAAAATTGGATACTTTTATTTCATATAATTCGGGATCTTACAACAACAACAACAACAACAATAATAAGAATAAGAATAAGAATAAGAATAAGAATAAGAATAAGAATAATAATAATAATAATAATAATAATAATAATAATAGTAATAATAATAATAATTATTATTATTACTATTATAATTATTATAATAATAGTAATTAATTATAATAATAATTATATAATAATTATGATAATAGAATAGTAATAGTATTTAAATAATAATTATTATATAATCATAATAATATTATTATTACAATAGTATTAATAATAAAAATAAATATAATATATAATAATAGTATAATAATAGTAATAATAATAATAATAACAGTAATAATTATAATAAACATAATAATAGTAAGTATAAATAATAATTAAATAGTAATAATAATAGTAATATAATAAATTAGATTATATTATATATATTATATTAATTAATATACAATAATTATAATTATTATACTATTATAATAATAACAATAATTATAATTATAATAATAATTATTATTATATTTTATAATTATTATTATTATGTTAATAATAAATTAATTATTATATAATAAATATAATAATAATAATATAATAATAGTAATAATTATAATAATAATTATGATAATAATAATAATAATAATAGTAATAATAATAAAAATATAATAAAAATAAAAATAGTAATAATAAAAATAATTATTCTATTATAATAATAATAATATTAATAATAATTATTATAATAATTGTTATGAATTATGAAAATTATTATTGATGATTTGTAAGTTTTGTAGACAGGTCTAGATTTTTCTATATATCTATTTTTAAAGAAAAATTAATTATTTTGTAAGTTATTTTAAGTTGCATAAAGTCTTTAGTTAATATAGTATTTTTTGAATTTTATTCTAATTTTTCGTACGATGTAATTTTAGTTACACACAAAGTTGTTTAAGTAAACACCGAATAAAACTCCAAACAATATTACAACCAAAATCTAATTCGAAAGCTCCAGACTTTAAATACTAAATTTACTTTTATTTTGTCTTAACAAACAGTTAGTAACTACTCAATAAAATAAGCTAAAATAACTTTAAATAGTTATTTTTCTAAACGGACTAGACATTTCCTTAAGTAGTTGTATTTATTTATTTTTCTATTATACATATTTGTTATACTACATAAAATATATAATAGATAAATTCTTTATAATTTTAAATAAAAAATTACCCAAAAAACAATCTTGGCTTAAAAATTAATTTTAAGTATTATAGATCTTTAACCGAGAATTTTTAGAACACTGATGAAAATTAATTTAAAAAGTTTAAATATCTATATAATAAAACAGACTCATTTTGAATCTTTCATTTGACAAAGCACAAAGACGGTTCAGATTCATTCTAACTTAATTTTCCAAACTTAATCTAAAGGCTCATATTTTCTCTGCCCAAATCAAATTCACTCACAACATACTCTCTCCATGTTCACACACAAAATCTTTCTCTTTCCTCTCTTCTTTACACACACAAACAAATAATAATAGTACTAAAAATAAATATAATAATAATAATAATAATAGTACTAATAATAATTATAATAGTACTAATAATAGTAATAATTATTATTATTATATAATAGTAATAGTAATAGTAATAGTAATAGAAATAATAATTATAATAATAATAATAATCTATATAATAAAGATTCTGATTCATTCTAATTGATTTGAGTGGGAAAGCACAAGTACGGTTCAGATTCATTCTAATTTTAATTCAAAATAATAATATTATTATATAATAGTAATAATAATAATAATAGTAGTAAGTAAATAATAATTATAATAAAATTAATATTAATATTAATATTAATATTAATATTAATATTAATAATTATAATTAAATAATAACAACAACAAAACAATAAAATAATAATAACAATAATAATAATTATTGTGGTGGTGTGGTGAATTATGATAATTTTATTGATAATTGTAAGTTTGTAGACAAGTTTAATTTTTCTAGATATCTATTTTTAAAGGAAAATTAATTATGTGGTAGTGTGGTAAATTATGATAATTATTGTCTGATTTTAAGTTGCAAAGAGTCTTTAGGTGATAAAGTTTTTCGAATTTTAATCTAATTTTCGTTACGCCGTGCCTTCAGGCACGGGCAATTACTAGTATTATTATACATAGGGATTAAATGGCTCAATGAATGACAAGGACTTAATACACGAAACTTGAGTACATTGTTTGTGTTGTACTCCCCCTCCTCTTCCTCCAAGTCTTCCCTCCCGATTCCCTACCAATTCTAAACCCCATGTCCCCACACGACATTGTACAAGTTGTAGGCAACTTCTTGTAAAGCTAACAAGCTTCGTAACATGTTAAAATGATAGTTAAAAATTTTTTTTAACTCGCACTACTAAACTGCAATGAATTGAAGTCCAAGAAAACATACCAAGGGAACATCTGGCCTACTCATTGGTAATCATTCCAAATACACTTTTTTTTGTCATTATTTAGGATGAAAGCCAAAAAAAAATAAAACTAATACATTACCCTTACTACTGCACTGCAAAGAATCCAAATATGTAACATATAAAGGAGAAAGGACTATCATCCACACCTCTCGTTCCACATAATTATAACCCCTCTAATATATAGGACATTTGAATATAGACCACCATAAAGTAGTAGTCTCAATCGCCGACGGCTCACTTCGGAGTTGCATCCCGCTCTTGAAGTCTCCTCAACCAATTTTAGAATACTTTTCCCTAATTCCACAAACAATATGAAAAATAAGCAAAAAATAAGAAATAAACTAAATCTGAACAAACGTATACTAGAATCCTCTGCATTTATGATTAGATTTAAAATCATCTCTCTCCTTAGCATAACGTCATTTATTTATTTATAATTTATAATCAAGAGGCAGGTAGTGAAGGATGCATGTTAAATCTACCTGTTCCGCGCGAATTTGGTTGGATCTCTGATTGAGTACAGGCTCTCGGTGTAGTTATAACCGTAAGACTGGGTACGAACGGGAGTCCAACATCTTTGTCTCTTTGCTTTCAGGATCATAAACGAGCAACCCTTTATACTCTTAGCTACAATCTCACCGGTCTTCAAATACGCATAAGGCCACACAATTGCAAAATTAACCTCGCATACTACCTTCCTAGTCCAACATCCCTTTTCTCACCACACAGTCGTCATCCATCGTCCACACACTAAGCCTCTTGTTTTCTAGTCCCCAATGGGGATAAACAATCATTGCAAGAGAGTCGTGAAATGCACACATTCCAGTCATGAGTTCTTTTGCTTCTTAATATCCGGCAAAGAAATGTTTTGCAAAACCTCCTTGTGCATATCAAATGATACTAGCTCATCCTCCGAAGAAGCCCCCCAATACGGATCTCCCAACTATAGCAACACTAGGGATATAATTATTCTCATCACACTGCAGCTCCCTCTCACCCTCAACCTCAATTTCTCTCATGAATCAGCATTTGCAGAATAAACCTCCACCCGAATTTTGAAGAATTTTCCGATAAACACCCTAACAACCTTAAAAATCACTAGCAACTTCATCAAACCCGAAACCTAAAAAAGATGTAGCCATTGCATCAATGCTATAGGGCGGAAGGAAACTTTGCCTGTTGGTGGCCGGATTCCAGATCCGATCAGTTAAAGCACAAGCCCATTGCAGGAACCAACAACCCAAATACCATAAAAAGGAGATGGATCGAGGATTAACAAAATTTGAGGAGAATCAGGGTTAATAAGAGATGAAATTACCGCGGCTCTTAAGACCAAAGCTATGGAGTAGATGGAGGAATTGTGTTGGCGGTGCGATCGAGGTGGGTTTTGATGAAATTAGGGCTTGAAATTTGAGATAGCCAGGATTTCAAACGGACTTGAATCGGAGCAGAGATTTGACTGATAGTCTTGAGAGAATTTCGACCATGATTTCTTCGGGAAATTGCAGCTTGCCATTGTTGTGGAATTGAATGCTTCTTGATCACTTTCTGAACTCGCCATGTTGAATCTGAACATGATACGGAGTAGAGTATAAAAGCTTGTGATGTTTGCAGCATGCAAAGGTACTGTGCTTGTAATTTAACACATGTAAGTTCGGTTTGACAGTGTGGTTCCATTTGAATGTTTTCTGTGAGAAATTAAGAATTAACACAGTCAGTGTGGTGCATGTGACAGGTGGTTTCCATTTGAATGTTTTCTGTGGAAAGAAAAAATGGATGAGAATGACTAAGGGGGGATTCAATTAGGATTTTTAAAGATTTTAAAGTTTGG